>RHLO01000567.1:0-26270 GCA_003719415.1 Aspergillus olivimuriae | reverse complement strand
GTTTGGCGTGATGCGGGGTTCGCTCACCTTCGGCTATATGCATCGTCACATAGTCGATGGGTGTCGAATTCTTCGGATGTAGTAAAAACAACCCGTATATTTCGGATGATTGTTGTATTAACATGGCAAACAGCCGGATATGGTATAGTATGTACAACGATGATCATATATATAGACATTCTACTCAAGTTTATCGCGCTCTGTGGCCCTAGACCACCGTGAGACATCGGCAGAGGATTTCCGGCTCCTACTATCCGCGGTGCTAACGGCATGGAAGGAGAAGTCAAGCTCCCCAACCAAGGTCTTGACGTCTCTAAATATCCGTTAGCAGGACGTATCGGAGTATTGGAGGATGTCACTCACCGCATGAGTCGATCGACATCGCCCACGATACAGCGAGTTGAAATCTGCAGCACAGCAAATGTCGCAAAGCCGGGCTCGGCAAGATGTCGCAAACTGAGAATATCCTTGTCCAGTGCTTCGAGGCGCCTGGAAAAGCTGTATGGGCGTGGAGTCTTTAGGTAGGGTGGTAGAGGCTGTCGGTTGGTGATGCTAGCGGACAGTAGGCACAGCACTGAGGTGATCTCATGTGTGGTGATTCGTGCACTAGCTACCAGTCGGCGGAAATCGTGCAGCCATGCTGAGTTCGACTCATCCTCGTCACCCAGCTGCAAGAGGGTATCAGACGCGTAGCCCAGGAGACTCAGGTAGCTGACAATGCTACTCAGGATTAGCACTAAAGCTCATAAATATTGGTGTCCAACGGTGAGCTCCATACCTTTCAATGCAAGAGATGATTGTGTCATACTGCCGCTTGGGGAACCGACCTCCAATTGGAACTTCCCATTTTAAAAACTCTGAGTACGTTCTCAAACTGCTCAGCATCAGCATCTGCTTCGAAAACACCTTGTTCCGGGCCTTGAGAAGTTTGCGGCCAGCAGATGTCTTCAGCGCGATATCTCCTTCATCACCCCGCATTCGAGCATTGACCGTCTCATGGATGATCGAGTAATAGTTTGCTAGAAGGTATAAAGACGCGCCAAGGCTCTGACGGAGCACACCGTGTTCCGAGATAGGATATGGGAAAAATGTCCAAAAGAAAGAAACAGCGATGCCGCCGGAAACTGTCGCTAGACGATAGGGAGCAAGAAGATAAATCGGGTAGTATTGCTGGCCATTGGACGTGGCCACCTCCTTTCCAACCTTGCGCACCTGGAGTTCATACCCGACAATCATGACGGTAGAGATAATGGCGATGATACCCACAATTCGGAAGCGGAAGAGCTTGATCGGTACGTAGAACAAGCAAGCAACGAAGATAAAGAGGAAAACATACACGCCCGCAGTATGTTGACCCGGGATATACCAACTCAAAAAGCTGAGAATCATGGCTAGAACAGTGCCCAAGATACGCAGCACAAAGCCGAAGATACTTTGCCCGGACGTTGGAGACATGCTGAGGTTGACCATGATCATGGCCCAGACGAAGCGTTCTCGGATGAAAAACGTCTGTGTATCTCTAATGAAAGAGACGACGGCAATAGTCATTGTTGCGCAAGCCACCCGGAAGCCATAGGCTGACTCTGATGAACGGAACCAAGCGGGGATCACCCTCATATGATCACCAATCTTTTGAAAGGTCGTCGTGGGGGGTAGATGCTCAGGATCTTTGCGGTACCTGTATGCCTCACCCAACTGGAGAATATTGTTCTGGGTGTTTATGTCGCCCAAATTATCGTCTTCGTGAGAGTCGTCTGTTTTCCAAACACTCAAAAACCATTTTCGCAAACGCTTCCACCCTGGAATAATGAGGTGATGCTTGGAGAGCTTCCCGCTTTGTTCCTTCTCGTCTGCCCAGTGGACAAACTCCAGGACCATCTGGCCAGACGAATGGAGCAGTTGTTCCATCTGCAGTAGTCAGCATCTATCGTATAATTATGCAAAAAGAGAGAGAGAGAGAGAGGAAAAGGAAAACAACACGTACGTAGAGAAATAGATATAGCTGTCGTCGACTCCGGTCCCGACTTGTGGCCGAATCGCCCGTTGGAAGAGTGGGAACATCTTTTATATCCATCTGGGCAGAGGCTGGGCGATCGAAGAAGTCCGACGGCAGGTGAATACCTTTGTCTTCGCTCCAAGTCCGCAGAGCAATGCGCTTAGCCACTTTAAAGTCACGTAGTCTCTTCTCGAATTGTTCCGCAAAGCCTTTCTCCCCGGGGGCTTTGCCAGCTGCTGCCGAAGACTCGACATCGGGATCCGCATCCGTCGGCGGCGGGCGATTCATAGCTTTTGCTGTCCGCTTTGGCGGCTTAGCAAGTCGCAGCACAAAGGAAACGTGCTGTAGGCCCTCATCGACACTTTGTATCATTTCCTTAAATGGATCATGCACGGCCCGCATGATATCGTTCCATTCCTGCACGGCGCGGTGACGAAGAAGGTCGGGAATGTCCGTCATGGTAGGATCGATTGGCTGGTTCCACTTATTATACTCTGACAGACGTTGAAAGATGTCCACCACAAAGCTGAGGCCTACGACAGGAATCATGACATTTCGGAGGTGTCGGAAGATTGCTTGAAGATCATCTGGCCCCAACCTCCCGTAGGCTACCTCCCGCTTGGCGAAGGTCAAATCCGTATGCAGCTTTGCATGGA
This sequence comes from Aspergillus olivimuriae, assembly GCA_003719415.1. Taxonomy (NCBI): domain Eukaryota; kingdom Fungi; phylum Ascomycota; class Eurotiomycetes; order Eurotiales; family Aspergillaceae; genus Aspergillus; species Aspergillus olivimuriae. The sequence continues at coordinate 23,618 of RHLO01000567.1, read as the reverse complement.
GTTCGGTGATTTTACGCACGTTTGTGCGGATTGCCTCTGCTTCGGGACTGTAGACCTTCCCTTTCTTGGTGGTTTTCTCCACGTGGGAATCGTACGTCTCTGCCCGCCCAAACATATCATCTTTCTCGAGAGTTTCGAAGTAAGTTGAGTGAGCGCTGAGTGCTCCCCGTAACGCGCCGATATAGCCCGCCATCTCCTTGAAAACGACTTTCCGAGACGTGACAGGATAGATAAACAGACAGGTTGCAGTTGCCAGCCCTAGGCCAGATAAGCAAGCCTCTAGTAGTCTTTTGACCATACTGATAGCCGCAGTCATTGTCGTCATGCGAGCACCGAAGGTAAAAGTCACGTTGACGAAAATGGAATAGATAATGACAGGAAACTGGAATTGTTGATATTTGGCACGCCATGAGTGCGCCAAGTAGATCTGAAAGAACAGCCAGACGCCGCTCACAGCCGAAGCGGAGGAGTTGTATGGGGCGTCAATTGGATTAACTCCTGCACTGGAAGTGGTTTCGGTGTGCTGGCGGGCCTTGACACAGGAAAACATCATCAAAAGGCCCATTGCAGCACCAATGCAGACAGCCAAAATGTCGAGGATCACCATCTGGACAAACTTGGCACGTGGCATAATCGCAAAGCCCAGCACGGAGACGATGGCCATGAGATAACCAACGGTACTAAAGTGTGATGCGACCGGGCTGGCTTGATAACTACCCATTGTTAGTTTGAGAGGAGATCTCGGACAATTAACGGGTCATGCATACATTGCCAATGCAATTGTCGGCGGGATCGCCCCTCTGCATATGATTAGCTTTGACATGATGAGAAGAGACAGACGAGCCCACATACTTGGCCATGAGAATGACCGTCGGTAGATCCAGACCGAGACTTGTCCAGGCATTCTTCAAACGGGTCCCAAGATTGACCTTCTCTTTCTCCGGGGCCGTAGCTGGGTTGCTAGGCTCATCGGAATCGCTCCAAGCTGACGCATTGGATTGGCGCGAAGTGGCTCGCGATAGCGAGAACATGTTGGGATTTCTGGCCCAACCCTGCATGCACCGCCGAATCGCCAGGTTCAATTGAGGTCGATCAAGCCGTCGCGAACAGGAACATCGAATGCGACGTAATCACGTGATAAGACCAGAGCGAGACCGAGTGCAGCACCACCTAGGCCTTCTGTATAGAATATGGTGCCGCTGCGATCGCGCAGCATGCGGTATGAACAGGCAGACAGGGGATTTCACAGGATGAACGTGGGTTCGCCTTCCCCCTCCGAGAAAAGCGAGTGAAATCCCCCGATCGGCAGTTGACGATGTGGGACGTTGCCAAGAGGCGCAGCGAGCCAACCGAGGAAGTTCAACAGCCCGATGAAAGCTTATTGAAGTGGGAACCGATCGATATTTCGGGCTGGACAGGTGCGTGACGACCAGCAAGATTGGCCAGGAGGCGGCTGTTTGTCGTTGCAGAAAGCAAAGTGGGCGGAAAGCATCGAGTTGCATGTCAGGAACAAGAGACATCGTCATCGTTGGTTCCATCGGCCGTTCAATGCAGTCAGGTGACCGCGCATGCTCTTCTTTCTATTGTCACCCTCAACAGCATCCTCACGGGTCAATGCTATGCGGTTGAAAGGCAATGGTCTCAGGCAGCTGAAAACTGTGGCATTGGAGTTGTATACACAGCTTTTCTCAGCCGAAGGACCATTTTCTTCTCGGCCATATTCCGACCATCTTGAAGCCAGTCAAGTCTGCCAATTCAATGCATAAGTCATAAGATTCACTGGCGTTCGGCATGGCTGTTACATCCAATATATAGTTCCACGAATATATCGACTTTCATCGGATTACTGATTATGGTATTTGAATTGAATCCAGCAGCGCGATACGTCGGGGTGTTGATCACTGTCGCGGGTTCAAACGCCAATATCCCCGCATCAATGGCTTACCGGCAAACAATATTCGGGGTCAGTGGACGCGTGCGTTTGCGAGTGCCAGGCTGGTCGGACTGGGGGTTGTTGGTGGGATTGCTGAGAATTTGGTCTTTTGTTCGCAGGATGCGCCGCAGTATTTGCCTGGGATTTGGGCAGCGATTGCGGGAGTTGGCTCTCTGTTCGACTCCCTTGGTAACGTTCTTGGTGCTGACTGAGGGTATGTAGGGGAGATGGTGATCGAGGGGTCAGATAAATTATGGTATACTCCGTACACTGTAGATGTGCACTCTACTTGAGGTTATACAACATGGCGTCTAGTGCCTAGGGTTAATCTATGCTCGTCTCAATTGGCTCAAAGGGCGCCAAGTCACGTCCGGCCCCTGAACGATTAATTAACCGCTTCCTTGATCTCGCTCTCCTTCACCTCTTGACCATCCCATCTTCCTCGATTCAACTCATTCCCAAGTCCTAATGCACCGGAAAAAAACATGTCTCCTACACGTGACATCACTACCTCTCTCGGCGTCCCCAAACGCAAACCCCTCCCTGCGACAATAGCCACCAGCGCCGAGCCGGAAAAAGACCCTGAAACAGACACAAGCGCAGACGAAACCCCTGAGCCGGAACCGAAACCCGCTTCTAAATGGGCCCAATTCCTCTCATCCACCCCGCGCAGACGTCGCATTCTCATTGTTGCTGCCATCACTGCTGTCGCACTCCTCGCGCTGATCATCGGCTTGGCCGTGGGTCTTACGGTGGGGAAAAAGTAAGCTCCCCTCCATCCGTCTGTCGCAAATGACATACAGAGATCCAGGATGCGTGTATGATGGTTTAAGCTGACGGGGCTATTTTCAATTAGATCTTCGAATCTCCCTCTTCCCACCTCCCATGGAGGGCCCTACACAGGAGATCTAACCTACTATGACCCCGGCTTGGGATCGTGCGGCATCACCAGCTCCAATTCCGATGCGATCTGTGCTGTGTCGCATGTGCTCTTTGATGCAGCCTCAGTGTCATCAAATCCTAATGAGAACCCCCTATGTGGGTTGAAGTTGCGTTTGCGCCGGGACGGTAAATCGGTTGACGTGAAGATCGTGGATAGATGTATGTTTGATCCTCTTTTGATTTTCATTTCATCCGCGCCTGTGCTATGGTCACTATCTCTGACACGATCCTCCAGGTGTCGGATGTAAAGTCAACGACATTGACGTCTCCCGATCGGTCTTTGAGGAGTTGTCTGATATCGCCGTTGGCCGGGTAGATGTGCAATGGGCCTGGCTGGAAAATTCACCTGTGGCGACTTGATTGTCCTTTGCCGTCAAATTGCATTCATTTCTATCGTCGGTGGGTCAATATTCAGGCCATTCGGGGTCCACTTGTTCGCGCCACGAACGGAGTCCCCCACGGATATCCGCAACCACACGCGTGCCTTCTCGGTCCAGTCCCAGTTCCTTCATCCGCCGGACCGCAATCTGCGAGTCATTTCCCAGCCGACAGACCACATAGATCGGGGCGGTGGATTCGGAGGAGGCAATCTCTTCCGGGACCCACGATGGCAGAGTATTCGGTTCAGCATCATTCGTTCTCTGTGCCGTCGACGCTTGGATTGTCGAAATGGGAATATTGATGCTTTCATCCAGACTGCAGATATCGAACTGCACCTTCTCCCGCACATCAATGATGACGGGAGCCTTTGCTGGTTCACTGGATGGACCCCCCGGGTATAAAGAACGGTACTCACGCGGTGAGATGCGCTCCTCCGCTTTGAGAACCGCCTCAGGGCTGACAGTCCCGCAAAAGAATACATAGTCGGTGAGGCCTGAGCGCACTGTGTCCAGTGTGACCGAAGCCTCCGCCGAGCAAACGGCGCAGTTTTTACGCCGGGAGCGAAGCTTGATCGTACGGAATAGTGGAGAGGAGTAGGCTGAAAAGATATGCAGGGACGGGGGCTTGGTGTCATCGTCTGTGAGCACCTTGATGGCTTCCATAGCCTGCAGCACACCCATGGTGCCCACAACGGGGCCGAGGATACCACCATCTGCACAGCTGAGAATACTAGTCGCGGGAGGGGGCGTGGGAAAGACGCATCTATAGCATGGTCCGCCACCGCTGGGGTCCCCTGGCGGTCGTGGAGGATTGTTCAGCACCATGAGCTGGCCTTCGGTCCGGAGTGCGGAGGCAGAGACGAGTGGTTTACCGAGGAGAACGGCGGTGTCGGATATGAGGTAGCGGGTGGCAGGGTTGTCGGTGCAGTCAAGAATGAGGTCGTAGTTAGTGAAGATATCCGGCGCATCTTGCGGGGTTAGATGCGCGCGGTGGGCAATATACTTAGGATGGGGATTGAGTCTGCTCGCAAGAACCGTAAGAGTTAGCAAATACCAAAACATTTGAAGACCAAGAAGGATCGACAAGCAAAGGCTTACTCGCGCAAGTATTCGACGGCGCTGTCCACCTTCAGTTTCCCAACATTCTTACTGCGGTGCAAGACCTGTCGATGCAAGTTAGAGGTATCGACCTCGTCCCCGTCCACCAAGCCTAAAGTGCCCACTCCCGCGCCCGCCAGATATAGCGCTGCCGGACATCCTAAGCCTCCCGCGCCAACGATTAACACCCGAGCGGATCGGAGCTTGAGTTGTCCTAGCAAGACAGAGCTATATCAGTACTAATCAGCCTGCGATTGCAAATGGCACGAACCTGGCAATCCCATCTGTGGGACAATCATCTGTCGCCCGTAGCGACGGTACTCCTCTTCTCGCAAAGGCCATTTTCGTTGAGTATCATCGTCATTGGGGTCATGTTGGGTTTTGGCTTGGGTGGCGGCGTTCTCCGCGTCTTCCAATGCACGTTTCAGCCCGGCAAGTTGAGCTTCTGTTGCGGCAATCTGGGCGCGGAGGGAGACGCAGGTCTTTTCGAGGCCGTCCATACTCAGTAATGGAGGCGCCACTCGGGAGGTGAGGAATTGAACGGCCGAGGGGGAGGGCAAAAGTGTGTATGAGAAGGAGAGAAAGGATGAAATTCTTCCCCGCAGACGCAAGTCTTATCGCCCAACGCTAGTCCGTTTCGGGACAGTCTCTCCATCTCCCAAACAGGAAACTCAACGCACAACGAAAACCACAACATCAACCTGGAATTGAAACTCCTTCTGACCGTACCCTATGAACAGGAACACCCGAGTATCCACGAAGCCCTCCCACGTGTGTCTAACAGCCGCCCTGACCTACCACATCCTTCAGGTCAACCGTAGGCGCGACATGCCGTCGAAGCGTCTGTCGCACGTGTGTTCGCTGTTCAAAGGCATATGCCATGCCAACTAAGCTCTCCTCGCTCCATTTGGGACCAAGAAAGCTAATCCAAAACGGAATGCCAGGTGCACTTTGGATCAAATCCCCTCTCGGGTTGCGCACCTCAGGTGTTCCGTCGGGGAACGCCCCGAGAGGGACCGTGATAACTGGCGAGCCAATAAGGGCTGGAATGGACGAGGAAACTACAGAAGGAAGCACGACGGCGTCTAGATGGTGGCGTGACAGTGCTCCCAGTAATCCCCCTTCACCTCCAAGATACAGGTTCCTCTGGTACAACGACCAAAAGAGAGGTGAAGTGTTGTTGATCCCCCAGGCGAGCATTAAATCCCAGATTCCAGTGTCGCGCGAGGGATACTGCTCCCGAGAGTCATTTTGGGTAAGGCCTCGGATGTCAATCGAGTTATGAGGATCGGCTGGATTGCTCTTGAGGCTGGAAAGGAAGCCGACAAGCCCGCTCATGAAATCGCCGGCTACAACCTCGGCTGGTGCAGAACTATTGCGATATTCGTCCCAAGCTGTGAAATTGGTATTGCGCACTATTGTAGCCCCTGCCTCTTGTATCACTTCCAGTGCTCCTTTGAATGTGGATAAGATGGGCTCGCTGTCTTTTCCGATCGTCTCGAGGACGTTTTGCGGAACCCCGATTCGCTTTCCCTGCAGACCAGATAGCCTGCACGCAGCGGAGTAGTCTGGAAGGCTGTTTTCGAACGGGGATGAGAGTGTATAGTTGTCGTTTGAGTCTCGCCCAGCTATGGCTTGCAGAAGCATCGCCGCATCCTTCACGGTCCGTGCCATCGGCCCAATGGTATCTTGACGTTGGCTGATAGGCAAGACCATATATCGAGAAGTGAGTCCCACGGTTGGTTTGATGCCGATAATATTGTTCACTGAACTAGGGCTCAAAATGCTTCCATCTGTCTAATGCATTACTGTTAGTATCATGTCTGTGGGATATCAATATGCGCCCCCTACCTCTGTACCAAGACAACCCAGTGCAAGACCCAGGTCAGCAGCCACCCCACTGCCGCTGGAACTTCCACTTGGATCCTGCTGGGGGTAATAAGCGGCCACTGTTAAGCCTCCCCTTGCATTCCATCCATTCGAGGAATTGAGCGACCGAACATTTGCCCATTCCGACATGCTTGTCTTCCCCAAGATAATCAGTCCGTTCTTTCGAAGGTTAGCAACGACGGTCGCATCCGCAGGAGCCTGTGCGCCGAGCAGAATGTCAGAACCAGCTAGAAGCATTGATGGTTAGCTGCAGTCAGAAAGCGTCCTTGGGGAATGTACGAATGGCGCACCAGTAGTCTGCATCTTATCGCGTGTCCCGATCATATCCTTGACGAGTACTGGAAGTCCATGTAGAGGGCTAATTCAGATCGTTAGCTGGGGATAATTACAGGAAAATCAGTCTACTAACCCACGGAGTCTGCCTCTTCTCCTCTCATCATCAAGCTGTCTGGCAATGTCTATAGCATCCGGGTTGATCTCCAGGACCATCCGGAGAACCGGGTTGACCTCATTCATCCGTGCCACATATGCCTGCCAATTGTCAGTTGCAGATCAGGGATAAAGAAGAACACAAGACACTAGGGCTTGTTAAAGACACTCACGTTAACCAGATCAACACTAGTAAAGCATCCCTCTGCAAGCCCCGCTTGAAGCTGATGCGCGGTCGCGTCAACCAGCGCTGGAAATGTACACCTCGGACCGTCCCTTTCGAAGCGGAAGGCCTGGCAGGCGCCCAGCACTAAGGCAAGTGTACACTGAAATTTCAAAAGAACCATGATTAACGAGTTTTCCAGCAATCAAACAGGATGACCATAACTGACTGAAGAGGCGGATTGACAAAACGCATGCCATCTCCCCACACAGGAATATTATATCCAGAGCTGGAGAAGCACGGACGACCATGCAAATATGGACAGGACTCATAGAAGCCCGTCGACGTCAACATTGAAGACAGTCAGCCCTTATTCAGCACCCAGATAGGAAGTTTCATGGAATGAGAAATTCGCCCATGTCAACCCTCTGTTTCGTGGAGCCAACACAACGTCCAAGCGTTGATTCCCGGTGCCCCTTGCTCGAAATGATTTCCAGGATTCTCGAATATTGGGCTGTCTCTATGGGATCACCTTCAAGTCACACAACTATACCCCCGCCTGGACATACAAACCACCAAAATCCCTTTGAGGATTTCAGCAACACCGATGCAATGTCATACAAAAGTCCTTCTCTTCCAAACCAGACCGGAACAGACTTCTAGGTCTACCATCAGATGACAACGAGAGATGCGAGTGTTGGGCAGAAGTACAAAATCAATGTCTCAGTTTCTTTTGTCATCAGTCTACATAAAACACCCGCATTGTCTAAGAGCTTCCGGCCCAGTCTTGTTCATCGGAAACGCCTCTCAAGCCTTGTTCTGCTCACCAGGAACATCTTCCGCCTGCTCAACGTGGGTAGCCACCCCCTTATTCATCGTATGTTCCACGGCAGCCTTTCGGACCTCGCCATCGACCGCCCCGAATAGCACATCCATCTCCTCTAAGGTTCGGCCCTTCGTCTCCTTCGCGCAGAAAAAGATGAACGTTCCGCCGGCCAAACAGAACACACCAAACATGATGAACGTTCGCCAGCCAATGTCATGGATAGCGTGTGGGGTGAACTCTGTGACGACGAAATTAAAGAGCCATTGAGTTGTTGCGCCCAGTCCGACACCATATGCACGTAAGCGTGTTGGGAAGATCTAGAATCTGTATTAGCCTTTTGTCCGATATCTATTATTATCCCTGTCCTTGTCACTCAAGACAAGTGAGGAGAGGTTGTCTCACCTCACTGAGATACACCCAAGGTACTGGTCCCAGACTGGCTGAGTATGAGATAACATAGAGATAGATCATCACGACCATGGCAATTGACGCCTGCGACACGCCTGTTGTGTCAGGGTCAGGAGGGTTCGTAGCCAGCACAGCTCCAATGATAAACATCAGACTGGCCATAGCAGCTGCACCACCTATCAAACTCTTCTTACGACCCCATCGGTCGATTCCGATGAAGAGGAAGAGTCCGGTTGCAACGACCTTCACTGTTCCATAAACACCAGTCGCGAATAACGATGAATTAGTTGCGCTTAGGCCCACCGTTTGGAAGATCTGCGGCGCATAATATCCGATGGAATTGGTTCCGCTGAATTGCTGGGCCACCATCAGGAAAAAGGCAAAGAGGAAGCGATTGCGGTTGCTCTTGAGCAGGAACTCTTTGTATGTCAGACCCTCCGTGGCAGCCATCTCCTCGGCGACGGAGGCTCTGATCTCCGCGATCTCTTTCTGCACGTCCTCACTGGTAGAGTGCTCATTGCGAATGTACGCGAGCGATTGCAAAGCTTCCTCGTGGCGGCTCTTACTTGTCAGCCAGCGCGGCGACTCCTTCAGGAAGAACAGCCCTATGAACATAAGGCCTCCCGGAATAAGCTGCACCGCAACCGGGATGCGCCACTGCTTGGTGCTGGTCGGGACCCGCAGGGCAACACCATAGTCAAGCCAGTAGGCGAAAGTGCTACCGACGACCAGGAACTCCTGAAAAAGGCCGGCGATACGGCCACGGATCTTAGGGGGGCAACTTTCACCGACAAACACAGGTGTGATACTCGACATGCCGCCGATGCCTAGACCCGCAATAACGCGACCAGCATAGATCAAGCCAATGGCATGGTGTGCACCGACCTGCAGTGCAGCTCCAACCAGGAAGACCAACGTGAATACCATGAGTGAGTAGCGACGGCCGAGGCGGTCGTTGAGGAAGGCTGCAAAGATTGCGCCAAAGAAACAACCCGCTGTGAGCAGGGAAACGACATTAGAGGAGACCTGGGCGTTGGCAGCATCTTCAAAGCCGCCCGATCCCGTCGGAAGGCCGAAGTCATTCTTGAAACTGTCCATCGCAAGGACACTGCTCATGACACCCGTGTCATAACCTAGCGTTCACTTCCGTTAGCCTCTGTCGCGCATACGAAGTCGATAGAAGAGACGGCAACAAACCAAAGAGCAATGACCCCGAGTAGGCCACAGTCGTCAAGATATAAACACGGTAATTCTTGAAGAAACCCATATTGATAGGATTGGCTCACTCACGCCAATCAACGAACAAAGACCCTAACCAGAGGACTGACGGACTCTCCAGGAGGTTATGAAGGAAGAGAAAAGAAAAAGAGCCACAAGGAACGTCCCCGGGGGACTTCCCCAGAGTCCTATTTATTCCCACCGACTCCATAATCTCTCCTCATCGTTCGGATCCGCAATGCCTAGATCCAAACTCCATCTGAACCCCATTTTCCTGGGCGGAGCGGCGGCGCGATAGGCTCAGCACCATGCATGCTAAGCAATATACTGGTCTATCGGTGGCGTCCTGTCGGGTCCCCCGGCCTTTCTCCGCGCCCTGTACTCGATTGAGCAATTCCGGGGCAGCAAAAAGACTCGGCAATGCTTCTTCCACAGGCTCGTGGTGGGTACGGACGGAGAAATTATGCAGTTCTCGAGAATGAGATTTTTCCGTCCACTGGGTGCCGTCGCTGGCCGCACTAAGCTCCGTCGGGTCTTGGCTAGGCTGGGATTGGGAACTAAAACTATGAGGTGTTTTCCAGCTTCGGCACCTTCGATTCCTAATTTGCATTCCTTGCAATAATGCGATAAGAGAGTCGTGCTGATGACGTCTACAGGGTGAGGAGATTGAAGACCTTAGCTAGTAGTGGATATGTGACGTCGTCAGCTTGAGGCCCAGCCTCCTGCTTCCAGAGTCCCAAGCACTCGACCTTCCTGATAGAGCACTAACATCGTTTGTCTGGTAGGCTGAGACATCTAACAGTGCTGTCGACTTTGTTACGACACAGATTGAGTATCAAGACTCTGCTGGGAGTATGCAAATCCGATTACAATATTGATCAAGGGTTGCGTCCACCGCAATACTATGATACTATGCATTGGGGCAGACTCGATAGGCAAGTCCACGATCAATTTGGAAGTTAAGGCGAGGTATTCACAATGGCAAGTGAAATATGTAGACTGAAACAGCCCGGCCATCATTAATGTCCCTTGAATCTTCTCCATGTAAGGATCCAAGTCCACCACTCTCCTGGATGAGGAACTCATACCACGAACAAAACGGAGATCCTCTCTTCCTCCATATTTGCTGCCCCGTATATTCACCAATACAGCTTTCATATGACTAATATATACGCAGTTCCCTAGCATGTGTGCTTGACCATGCAAAAGACTGTGTCGCCATGAACATCACGAATGCTGTTTATTCGCCATCTACATTTACCTGAATGATATCCAGTCGGCATCCAAGAGACAGAAACAGATGACGTTCAGGGTAGGGTATTTAGGAATGTGCCAAAAGCACGCGTCATGGGACACGGCGATACTTATGACCTGGGGCATTGCATGGGCTGTCTGGTGATCAAGATTAGATCAACATCGGAATATAGTCATTTCATTTGCATCGCATGAATGATCTCGAGGGGTGTGCTTTTACCATCTAAGCATGGTGGGTTACTCGTTGCTTCTAGCACAGCAAGCCCACTCGAAGTGTGGAGGAAATCCGGTGATCCTTGTTTCTGCCTGAGGCATGAACAAACCATCTTATCTAACTTATCATGTGACTTGCGGCCAATCAGCATCTAGAACAACACATCCCTGACGATCAGAAAAACAACACCATCAACACAAACAACAGACGGACCCGGAGCCTGACAGAGAGAAAAATGAATGATCCCGGCAGATGACCACCCTGGCTGCCACCAGCAGAGGGCTCATCGCTTGGATATATAAAACTCCCGATCAACATGCCGTCACCAACCACTCGCCTTGGGACGATAGCAAAGCAAGCTAAGGGCCCCATGTGCGGATGATATATAACCTGACTGGCCGACTCGGACCATCGCGACGATCCCTTCAACACCCGGTTTCTTGCATAATGTTTGTCCCGAGACTTCTTGTTCCCTGCAGATTTTCCCTTGTCCACCCACCGGACGGAGGGTCTCTCAGCCAGTTGACCTGTCCAACGACATGCCACCGAAAAGGGGGAATGCACCTGTCCAGCCGCATAATTGGCCCCATTGGCAATAGTCATGGACTGGAGAAGTACAAAGAATGTCGATCCCTTCCACGCGATCCATACATGTACAGAGACTCGCCCCCATACCCAGACACAGACACCCTCCTACCTACATACTTGTACATGAACCCGGCAGGCCAGATCACGGCAAGAATGGAAGCGTGGTGAATCGCCTGCCCATCTAATTCCCGTTCGGTGCAGCATTTCATGCACCTTCATCCATCCCTATCCACTTCTCCTCGTGGTTCAGAGCAATCACCGCCTGTGATCACAGCATGTGCGAGCGTGCTTAGCCATATACCCCTCCACCTGACTTTCGTTTTTGACTTCATTCACTCTTTCCCCTCCTTTCTTGGACTGACCTTCCCCGCGATGGTGCACCCGTAGATGCGGTGACAATTGGGAGGACACATTCGCTATATAAGACCTTCAGACCAGGTCTCTACTTACCTTAGTCGTTCACTACTACTACTGCACTCCTTTGTAAACGACTCTCTTCCCCCCATGTCCCCGAAAAATCAGTCATCCTGACGTCCACACGCCTAGGCTTTTATCTCTCCCTCGCAATGGGAATGCTGGCGGCCCTTCTGGTGGCGTTGGTGGTGGTCCTCACCATCCACCCATCAGTGGTATACTCCGCCAGTCTTACTTCACACGTAAACCTCTTGTACGTCCCACCCTCCCCCCGCCAGACCTATATCATCTCCAGAAAGACATTAACGGACCACAAGTACCGGCACCGAAGCTGGCGGTAACAACTTCCCAGGCGTCTCCCGCCCCTTCGGCATGGTCAAACTGGGCCCCGACCTCACCACCGGCGGTTCAGACGCCTACTCCGGCTATCTACCCAACGGCGTCTTCAGCGGATTCAGCATGATGCATGAGCAAGGGACCGGCGGCGCTCCCAAGTACGGCACTGTCGCGCAACTCCCACTGGTGGGTAACGTGACGCAACCGCTCGCCAACAAGACCGTGGGGCGGTCAGGCATCGACGAAGCCTCTGTCGGTTACTATAAAGCGCGCACGGCGCAAGGAGCCCTCGTCGAACTTAGTGCCACCGCTCGTGCGGGGATCTATCGTTATGAATTCCCGCGCGGGGCGGTGGGCAACGTCCTTGTGGATGTGTCGCATGTGTTGCCGTCGTTTCGCGGGCAGGGTTTAAGTCAGTCGTATCGGGGAGGCGAGATTCAGGTCTTTGAGGATGGCCATTATGAGGGGAATGGGGTGTATGATAATGGGTGGAATCGGTCGCCGGACTGGAATATCTATTTCTGTGAGTGTGTTTCTGCCCGGTTTCTGCCCCCTCGAACTCATTTTCCTTGTTTGGGTCTGGGTTTGGGTTTGTGTGTCGGCTAATGGGTATGTATGAAGGTGGGTATTTCGATGCAGTTCCGATGCAGAACAAGACATACCTGGGGAGCGACGCTGGCGGGAGCGTTGAACAGCAAAACGGGACGGCCTCATCGACAAACGGCTCGATTCGCGTCGGAGCATTGTTTTCCTTCAGAGAGCAGATTGTCACCTCCAGGGTGGGCATCTCGTGGATATCCACGGAGAAGGCCTGCAGGAACGTCGAGGATGAAATCCCCGAGGGGACCAAGCTCGATGCAGTTGTGCGTGATGCAGAGGAGGAATGGAACACGAAGGTTCTGTCCAAAGTGACCACAACGAGCACCAACGCGACGAGTCTCTCCATACTGTACACGTCCCTGTATTTCATGCATCTGATTCCGACCAACCAGACGGGCGAGAACCCAGGTTGGAGCTCCCCGGAGCCATACTACCAGGATATCTTCACGTTCTGGGTATGTATCTGTCCTCGATGAAGATGTCGACATCCACTGACGCGCCAACAGGATCTCTTCCGCTGCTCGTCCGCTCTCATGCACATCTTACAGCCCACTGCGTATGAGGAGCTCATCCGCTCGCTGATCGATATCTGGCGCTTCGAGGGCTACCTACCGGACGCGCGATCCTCAAACTACAACGGCCGCACGCAAGGCGGGTCAAACGCCGATAACATTCTCGCGGACGCGTATGTCAAGGGCGTGCGCGGCAACATCAACTGGGACGACGGATACAAGGCCATGGTGAAAGACGCCGAGGTTGTACCGCCAAACCAGCCTCCCGACCCGATGGCGCCAGACTCTTCCACCAAGGAAGGCCGCGGTGCCTTGCCAGACTGGCTCAGTCTCGGATACATCACGCCGCGGTTCACGCGAGCCGTGTCGCGGGCTGTCGAGTACGCGTGCAACGACTTCGGTCTGTATCAGGTAGCCCGGGGGCTGGGACGGATCGACGACGCAGAAAAGTATCTGAATCGGTCCCGAAACTGGCGCAACCACTGGAATGACAACCAGACCTCTCTAGGGTTTTCCGGGTTTGTGGTGCCGCGGGACACGCAGCAAGGGTTCATTGAGATCGACCCAGTCGACGGGAGTGGCTACTGGGCCGACCCGTTCTACCAGGGTAGCTCGTGGGCGTACTCGTGGGCCGGTATCCACGATATGGCAGAGATTATCGACCGGATGGGTGGCATGCAGATGGCTCGACGAAGGCTGGACACGATGTTCACGGAAGGGGCCAGTGGCTCGGGGGGCATTCTCTTCGACGCCACGAACGAGCCGTAAGTTTCTCCTATTTCCCATCATCCTTCCTCGAGCAGAGCTCCTTGCATGTGGCTGGTTGCCATTCACTCCTTGGCCCAAATCCTGCAGCGGACGAGGCGTTCCGTACACGAGCACGACTGGGTCCATCCAGGACTAACCATGCATCAGGATGTTTAATTTGCCATATCTCTACCATTACCTCGACCGACAGGATTTGTCTGTCGCCCGGGCCCGCCATGTTGCGAAAAGCAACTACGACACGGGCAGGACTGGACTTCCCGGAAACAGCGACGCAGGGGCAATGCAGACATGGTTGCTGTGGAATATGATCGGCCTGTACCCTGTCACAGGTCAAACGACCTTCCTTATCCACTCGCCGTGGTTCGATTCGCTCACGATCCAGCTCGACGGGGGAAAGACCCTGGAAGTCACCGCAGTTGGAGGCGATGGCAATGGCGACAGTGAAATATATGTGCAGCGGCTCCGAGTCAATGGCAAAGACTGGCGAAAGAGCTGGCTGACGTGGGACGATATTTTCGCTCGAGGGGGCACGTTGGAGTTCGAGTTGGGGGCGACGGCGAGCGACTGGTTTACGGGCGAATTACCTCCCAGCCCAGCTTCGTGAGTCGATTAGTACATACGAGCATTCGCTGCAATCTTCCGTGAATAAGGTGAGAGATGGCCAGTGGGCCTCATGTACATACGCATTATATTGGCTTCTGGCTAGTGAAGTGAATGGTAGTGGGATATAATTCGCCGTGTCAGTGATATACGGAGTACCCGTGCTGCCCATGAGAAGAAGGCAACCATGCTGGGTCTCCAGATCCAAAGCCTGTAAAAAGATTAGAACCGTCGCACTTTGTCATCAAATAAAAGGGGGATAAGAGTCGCGTCTTGGAAAGCTCTCCTATTCAAAGCCAAGTCGTCACCATGGATGAAAAGCCAGAAAGTCAACCTGACTGTTGGGACCGTCTCAACGTCTAGACTTAGCATGAAGCTCTGAACCCCTAAATCTGAGCCATGAATTTCCCGAAAGCGGAGTCAGAATAAGATCTATCATAGAGAATCACTAGTGGCCATCCAAAGCTCGGACCTAACTTGCTGACCAGCAAGACTAATCAGAAATGACTGCTCCATTGATGTCTTGGCTCGTGGACTCAATTCAAACTCGTTATGCGGATAGGTCGATCGACAGTCCAACTCCCGTCATAGATTTACTGTCGTCGGAACTAACGAGTCAGGCGCAGCAAGTAATAATAGATTCGATCTGATTTGGAAAAGAGAAATTCGATGGACTTGCCGGCCGCAATGAGCGTGCTGAATATGAAACGACTTTTGGGTTCAATATCGCCTGCCGATCATTGTGTCTGGGAGCTTTCTGTGATTTCTCGGGAATGACACTGTAGAAAGCTTGGAAAAGTTGGAAAGACCCATTGGGAGGTAGGTAGAAGATCCTGTTCCTTGCGACAAATGAAGCCAGGCAAAATGAAGAATGGTGTTTGTTTGGGCTAGTCGCCCTGACAAATATGCTAGGTGTCAGCCAGGTCATCAAGCTCACGTCGATCGCACAGAGCAATACTGTTAGGTAGGTACGATGTACCGGTTCGAGTATCTTCGCTCGATCTGAGATCATATGGGCAATTCTACAGATCAGGATGCTTTCCGTAATGATGTTTATCTGTGAAAAGAGTAGAGTCAGCGCTTTCCAGCCATGCAGACCATGGATATCGTCAGCTAAAGAAGCCAATCGATTCAGGTGTTTTCCACCCGAGATTCCCGCAAATAGGTACACTGTCCCTGGAGACAGACGTTTCTGTCATGATGATTGCCGATGTGGACACGTTGAGAATTCCTTAGGGCTCTCTCTGCTGTGAAGGCGCCGGGACGTTTCTCATCTTGTAATTACATACCGGCCTGTACCATAGTCATATTCCTCTCTCCTAGAGCGGATCTCAAAGTTTCAATGGCGTCGGCTGGGAAGCAAGTCTCTAGCACCGCGTGCGTTAAGCCAAAATCATTGGTCCTCATTGACTGTAGGGCTTGGGACGTCGACAGGAATAAGGTGTAGTGGGCCCGTTGTCCATGCGGTTCGAAATTGCGTTCACCGTCCGTCCAGCAATTCCATCTTTAAAAAATGATGGGCAGGGAAAACCATCCCATCAAATCAATAAAAAAGAGGTTATCCCGTCTATCGGCTCGGCAGGGCTGGGGCAGTACCGGTACAGAGTCAACATCCCTCGCGTACGGACGGACGTGGCCAAAAAAGAACCTGCAGTTCCGACGCAAGGCACCACGAACAGATCATACAACTCACGTAGCAGACAGCGGTGTGGATCACCTCTGGACAGACATTACAGCCCCGCGAAAGGAAGTATTTTTTGGCAGGACTCTAGGTGCACTTAGCCACCAAGCCACAGCTTATGGTGCTAGATGCCCGAACAATGGACTTCATGTCACAGGGGTGACCCTCTGTTCCCCATTGTATGGCTCCATCGGCAGTGGTAATACAATTCAATGTTCGTCATTTGGTTCTATGAAGCCCTCCGCGTAAAATTGTAGTGATTCATTTGGCCATGTACTCCTTCAGTGGTGTACAGATTAAGCTGTAGATCACAATGGAATTGTGACCATCATTGCGGATCGAACCAAGTCCCGAAAGGACCATTCTGCGCTGCTATGAGCTAGGTAGGAAGTCTCCCTACTTACGGAATACTCCAGGCTCAATGGCAATTCGAATGATCTTCTGTCTCGTAGGGACGAAGGACCTATATTCAGTGCCACCGTAGGACAGGTATCTGTAAACTGAATTGAGATCTGCGGCCTGGTTTCCTCACACAGGCACGCTGCATAGATACACGACTTCTCAGTTAGGGTGCGCCGCCGTGATATGTACTATGTTGAGAGGATCGCTACTTTGTTCCTGTAAGATCACCCACCCTGTCAGGGACTCCTGAGGCCGGGAGCTTTGCACCCGAGTCCCTGGAATGGAGACCCGCACACTATCAAACATGCTCATCAGCAGAAGAATCAGAATGGAAAAGGGAGGCTGCATCCATGATGATCCCTCTGCAGCAATGGGTTATAAAGAGTAATCGGCTCACCCTCACAATTCCTTTTACATCCTTTCTCTATCAAGCAGCAAAGCAACGTTCTCTTTTTGCTTTCCTACCTTCGTCACTCTTTTCCACTTCTCCTGTTTGCATTTCACTTACCTCAATTCACTCTTTACCTTAATCTTTAATCTTCCCACCGCCAGAATGAAGGTCTCCCTCGTCACCCTTCTTGCTGCCTTGGCCGCCTCGGGCATCGCGGCCCCCTTGTCTTCTTCTCCCATTTCCTCACTGAATGGGCTCCCTGAGATCACCAGCGTTGGTCAGTTCACTTCTTTCTGGAAGGGTCACACCAACAGATTCGCCATCGGCTCCAAGGGTTCCGACAGTGCTCAGGGTGGCAAGGGCCTCCTCGGAGACGTCGGTAGCTCTTTGAACAGCCTCCTGTGCGTCGTCGGTCCCGATGCAAAGATGCTCCTGATCGAATTGGCTCCTGAGGTCGCCGATTTGCTCTCCAGCCTAGGCCTGACTGGACTGGGCAATGCTCTTGGTGGCGTCGTCGGGGCTGCCTCTGGTGTCGGCGATCTTCTTGCCGACCTGGGCGACCCGGTTGAGCAGCTCCTGACCGTCACGGGCAGGGACCTGGGCCGTCTTCTCAGCAGCCTCGCTCCCAACCTCGAAGAGCTTCTCACTAGCCTTGGCCTCGACCTGGGCGAACCGGTCGGTGCCATCGTTGCGACCCTCGGCGGCGCCCTGGAGGGTGACCTTCAGGAACACCAGGGTCCCAAGATCCACAGCCTCGAAGAGCTGCGCACTATCACTGTCCCCGAGGGCACGTTCCACATCCATGATTCCAACAACAAGCGCAACATTCCGAAGATCGTGGACGGCCAAACGCTCCAGGTCTCCAAGAAGTTTGTCATTGATGGCCAGTATCTTAGAACTTCTGATGGCAAGCTCCTGAAGGACCTCGGTCACTCCGTTCGTGGTCTGCTCCAGGTCACCGGCCCCGACGCGAAGACTCTCCTGATCGAGCTCTCCCCCGCTGTCGAGGGCCTCCTTGATCAGCTCGGCCTCAGCGGTGTCAGCGATCCCATCGGTGATATCATCCGGTCTGCCGCCACCGTGGGTGACCTCCTCGAGGACCTTGGCGACCCCGTCGACAACCTTCTTTGCGTTCTGAGCGATGACCTTGGTGCCCTTCTCATCGAGCTCTCCCCCTCTGTGACCGGCCTGCTCTCCAGCCTTGGTCTTGGTGCCGTCGGTGGCGCCGTTGGCTCTGTCGTCGCCGTTCTGGGACAGAACATTTGAATCCGCACGTGGTGATGTATCCGGTTGGACATGAACCAGCGAATTAGTCCCTATTGCGAGTATGAATTCGCTCGAACTCTTTGTGCGGGCGCACAAACATGTCACATGTGAATAGTCAGCGTCGCTGTTCATGTATATAAGCCACCACATATTGCGATTCAACGAGTCGGGCTTCCTTGTTTTGAGGAATTTGCTTTCTTTTGGGGCGTCTGTACTCTTGGGATGTCATTTTTCTGAAATAGTACTCCTTCTTTCTCTTTGTGATCAACTGTAGACCATATTTTCATAGACTATTCGCAAATGGATCTTTGCAATGGTATGTTGCTTGACCTCGTAGATTCCCAATATACTACATCTTTTAGCATGCACAAGTGGCCAGAGTGACTCCATCAGCGTCTTCACCTTGTCAATCGATTGAGTCTCTGACTTACTTTGATTCGTCGAGTTGCTTCCCCAATGTCTTGGATTGGCCCAAGTGACCATTCAGATATGAGCCGTCGGAGATAAGCCAAATAAATGCAAATTCAGGGGAAGACTTAATATCCCAGGATGTCCACTTCCCGTTTTCGTGGTTGTGGCTATCAGGAATTGGTCTTTAGGGCGTCTCAGGAAGAGCTCCACTATAAGCTCATGCTTGTCAAAGTTAATCTTTATCGAAGGCTGCGTATAGTGAGCCTGAGATCTTGCTGCTTGCTGATTTGACGGAGAATAAGGAATATCCATGTGCTTAGTATAAGATGAAGGACGAAAGCCAAGTGTTGGTGCACTTATCCAAATGTTCCTGGAGAGAGACCCAGGCAGGACAGCTGATCTCGGAATGAGGCCGAAGATGTGATGTTCCCAGGTGCGCCCCTGAATTTATCCGCATGGAACACTTCAACCCTAGAAGTGGAGGTCACTAAGCCTCTCTACTAGGGCTTAATGAGCTTTATCCTCAAAGAACTGAAGATTTTGGACTGAGGAACGCTCGCCAATCACTTCTTTCGGCGACATTCTATGCAAGTCTGCAGAACGAGACTTAAAAAAAAAAAAGAAAGAAAGGAAGGAAGAAAGCCCTGGTATCGCAACACTGGCAAAGTCGACTTCACTCCATGCAAAGTCCTAGCTGTTCCAGGTTGAGGATGTTGAGTCGGCGGTTTCAGATTGTTTTATATTGATGGGTGATGAAAGTAAAAAGCCAGTCACTCCAGGTCTCTCCTAAGCTGGTTTCTTCCTCTTCGTACTTTTCATTCTTTCCAGTCGTTGGTAGCAGAAGATATCATGCTTCTTACTCAAATTTCGTTCCTTTCCTTCATAGGCCTGGTGCCTACCTTCGCCGCTGCGCGGCTATCCGGCTCAGTCGGACCATTGACATCGGCATCCACCAAAGCCGCCACAAAAACGTGCAATGTCCTCGACTATGGAGCAGTTGCAGACAAGTCTACCGACTTGGGCCCTCCTCTCGCCTCGGCATTTGCAGACTGCAAATCAGGGGGCTTGGTTTACGTTCCCTCCGGTGACTATGCTCTAGAGACCTGGGCTAGATTAAGCGGCGGTCAAGCATGGGCGCTGCAGATCGATGGTGCCATTTATCGGACCGGCACCGACGGCGGGAATATGATCTACATAGAGCACTCGAATGACTTTGAAATGTTTAGCAGCACCTCATCGGGCGCGATGCAAGGCCTGGGGTATGAGTATCATGCCGATGATAACTGGAGTGGCCCTCGTTTGCTGCGGTTCTATGACGTCTCAGATTTCGCGCTTCATGACTTCATCTTGGTTGATGCGCCGGCGTTCCACTTCTCGCTTGATACCTGTTCCAATGGTGAAGTGTATAACATGGCGATTCGGGGCGGCAACCATGGTGGATTGGATGGCGTGGACGTTTGGAGCACCAACATATGGATCCACGATGTCGAGGTAACCAACAAGGATGAGTGCGTCACAGTCAAGAGCCCCTCTCAAAACATTCTTGTTGAGAATATTTACTGCAACTGGAGCGGTGGCTGCGGCATGGGCTCTTTCGGAGCGGATACCAATATCAGTGCCATCACCTATCGGAATATCTACACTTGGAACTCAAACCAGATGATGTTCATCAAGAGTAATGGCGGTAGTGGAACTGTCTCGGACGTCGTATTCGAGAATTTCATCGGTGAGTCAACATCTACCAAACCAGTATCCATCGGGCCCTAGAACGAATCAACTGACCTCGTCCCATCTTTCCAGGTCACGGAAACGCCTATTCGCTAGATATTGACAGCGCCTGGAGCAGCATGAGCAAGTTATCTGGCGACGGAGTTGAATTGAGCAATATCACTATCCGCAACTGGAAGGGCACCGAGGCGAACGGTGCGCAGAGAGGACCTATCAAGATTCTCTGTCCTGATGGCGCGCCTTGCCATGATATCGATATCGAAGATTTTGCCATGTGGACGGAAGAAGGCGACGTCCAGTGGTATTCATGCCAAAACGCCTATGGGTCTGGGTTCTGCCTGCAGTCTGGATCTGAATACTCCTCCTACGAGGTGACCACGACGACCGCCACCAGTGCTCCGTCCGGATACTCTGCGGCGACCATGGCTTCTGATCTCACCACCGATTTCGACAGCACGGTCTCGATTCCGATTCCCACGATCCCCACGTCGTTCTACCCTGGCGCGACGCCGTACAGTGCTCTGATGGCCAAAAAATCCTCGACTAGCGCCGGAGTCCGTGCTGCTGTTGTTAGTGTCCACTCTACCATTCCCACTGCGACTAGCCCCAAGAGCTCAATCAAGGAAGTGGATTCTATCTCTCCTGAGCCGTCCACTTCAAAAGTGGTGGCCACTTCCAGCTCGCCCATGTTCACGCCCAGCTCAACCGGCCAGGCGCAGATTGTAGCTCCGTCAGAAATTAAGTTGTCGGCGACTGAAACCGTCCATTCTAGTGGCACGGCGGGTCCCACGGCTGTTGTTTTGGAGGGGGTTTGTGCTCCAGCGGGTCAGCGTCAGCGCCCAGGCCCTGCAGGGGAGCATCTTCGCGCTTGGCAGCACCGCCGTGGTCATCGTTAGAAGGCGAACGATGGAAAAGAATGGTTGGACAATTATCGGTGCCTGTAAGAGTCGTCAGTCAACACAGATAGAAATAATCAGAAAAACTCAGAATCCGGTAGGGGTTTGCAGCATCGGGCCTTATCATGGCGTGGGATCGGACCGCGTAGAGACGATAAGAGGAGCAGAGCATTCCGGTCGGGATGGAATGGTGGCGAGCCGTGAGCAGCGACTAGGGGGAGGGACAGATCCCCGTCGAAGGCGCAGATGAGCGGCGATTAATATCCACGCGCGAGACGATCGTTGGGAAGTGGATGCAAATGGTTGAGGAAAACAAGAGTTGCGCAAACCATGTGACATCACATGCCCTGAGGGGGTCTTTGGCCTCCCCGCATCGTCCAGATTGCAACCCAGTGTCTGCCACTGCCACTACCACTGCTCACGGCTGCGAAGTTTTCAGTCACCGTCATCCGAATCTTCCTTTTCTTGGTCCTGTTCGACCATTGACTAGCGGTTGGTGTGGGAAATCTTTCCTATTCTCCATCTCGATGGCGTCCACCCAAGCTATAGATAGCTCCCAGACAGCTGCGCCAGATGGGACCGGTACGTGATAAGATTCTCGGTCAATGGAATACGGATTAACAGAGCTCGAGCAGGTGTGGTCAAGCTTGATCCATGGCTAGAGCCCTTCAGCGACGCGCTACGACAGCGGTTCAACCTCGTCGAGAAATGGGTCAAGACCATCAACGACACGGAAGGCGGACTGGACCAATTCAGCAAGGTGCTTGATTGATTTCGAACCTCTCATGGCCATCACGACTAACTCCAGTCTTTCCGTAGGGTTATGAGAAATTTGGCCTTAACGTCAATGCCAATGGCGACGTCACATACCGCGAATGGGCTCCCAATGCCGTCGAGGCGTCGCTAGTCGGGGACTTCAGTACGTCTAGTCCCGCCACGCCATCCCAATAATTACTGAAGCTGGCAGACAACTGGGACGTTGCGGCAAACCCAATGACCAAAAATGACTTTGGCGTTTGGGAGGTGACCGTGCCTGCGAAAGATGGAGTAGCCGCCATTCCACACGACAGCAAGATCAAGGTACTACCCCCATGCTTACGTTCTAAAACATCCTAGAACAATCCGTCGAGATGACTGACTTGTCCAGCTCACAATGGTCACCCCCAGCGGTGAGCGCCTCTATCGGATCCCCGCCTGGATCAAGCGAGTCGTACAAGACCTCAACATATCCCCGATATACGACTCAGTCTTCTGGAACCCCCCATCCAACGAGCGATACCAATTCAAAGCCGCCCGTCCCAAGAAACCCGAAAGCCTACGCATCTACGAAGCCCACGTCGGCATCTCATCCCCGGACACCCGCGTCGCCACCTACAAGGAGTTCACAGCGAACATGCTCCCGCGCATCCAAGGACTAGGCTACAACGCTATACAACTGATGGCCGTGATGGAACACGCCTACTACGCCAGCTTCGGCTACCAAGTGAACAACTTTTTCGCCGCCAGCAGTCGATACGGCACACCTGAGGATCTGAAGAAGCTGGTTGACACCGCACATAGTCTCGGACTAGTCGTGCTACTCGATGTCGTTCACAGCCACGCATCAAAGAACGTCCTCGACGGATTGAACATGTTCGACGGAACCGATCATCTGTACTTCCACGAGGGCGCCAAAGGCCGCCACGAACTCTGGGATAGCCGTCTCTTCAACTACGGTAACCACGAGGTGCTGCGCTTCCTCCTGAGCAACCTCCGCTTCTGGATGGAGGAGTACGGCTTCGACGGCTTCCGCTTCGACGGAGTGACCAGCATGCTCTACGTTCACCACGGCATTGGAACGTATGTCTCCTCATCCCCTCACATCCCTCAATCTCTCCATCCCACTAACAAACAATCAGTGGCTTTTCCGGCGGCTACCACGAATACTTTGGTGCCTCCGTGGACAGCGAAGGCGTCATGTACCTCACCCTCGCCAACGAAATGCTCCACGCTCTCTACCCCGACTGCATCACCGTAGCCGAAGACGTCTCTGGCATGCCCGCACTCTGTCTCCCGCACACCCTCGGCGGCGTCGGCTTCGACTACCGTCTCGCAATGGCCATCCCCGACATGTACATCAAACTGCTCAAAGAGAAATCCGACGACGAATGGGACATCGGCAATCTCGCCTTCACCCTCACAAACCGTCGCCATGGCGAAAAGACCATCGCCTACGCCGAAAGCCACGACCAAGCGTGAGTCTCCTACCCCTACCCCTTCCTCCACTACCT
>RHLO01000564.1:0-29882 GCA_003719415.1 Aspergillus olivimuriae | reverse complement strand
GAAGAAATTGGGGGAGGGAGACGGGGGAAGATGTTAAATGACGTTTGGTGGCAGCGGTGCTGAGTCTTGGCGCCCGAACTGCGTCGTCACCTCCTGAAGTCCACGGCTTCACGGATGCCTAGACAACCCTCCATGGGCGTTTTTCGGTTCGATTCTCTACGGTCATAGGGATGATCCTCTGGGTCAAGGTGGATAGAGGCTGCCTAGAGATAGTCGATTGTGGGACAGAGCTATGACATTGGGTACATGTACCACCCGCGTACTCCATATACATCCTCCTCCCAGCCTGTCCCCGGAGCAAAAAGGTCATGTATGTCCGGAACGCCGTCGCATCAAGCCCAAATCCAGCATATGCCAATAGGGAGGCATGGAACAATCAAGGACAAGCCGAACATGACCAACTGGCCCGTTCCTTCCGCAGACGGTCATCAAAGGCCCAAACGCCTGCACTCAATCCTGCATACAACACGTACGAACGCAACAGCAACAAAGGATACAGGATGCACTTCAATAAACGATCTAAACAGAGACAACAAGCATCACCGGGGTATACGCATCTAAATCAGGTCACAGCACAAGTCCATCAGTGGCCGACAAGATCTCCATGCCGTGTTTGGAGACATAAGCGTTGGAGTCGCCATCCGGCGGCTTCTCATCGCGTCCACTACTGCCACTCTTGCTGGATTTATTATCATTCGCCTCCGACAAGGGTGAACTTTGTCGCTCGAGATTTGAATCCGAGACGGAGAGTTTGTCATCCGGGGCAACATCAACGACGGGGCTGTTAGGCCCCGAGTCATAAGGTGCCTCAACTACAAGCAGTTCGTCCACACGAGTGCCTAGTTCCTCGGAGCTAGACGTCGGTTTCCTCCGGAGATGTTTTTGCTGTGATCCCGGCAGCTTCTTCTCGCCAGTCTTGGTAGAGCCGGTCGGGCTGTCAGGGACAGGCTTGCGTTTTAAAGCAGTGCCCGGACCTCTCTTCGAGTTGAATTTCTCCGGGTATGGCAACGGAGTGCCGGGAGGCGGCAGTGGATGGCCTCGTCCGATGGGTTCTTCCGGAGTCCCCGCAGGACGAGACACATCCTGACTCGATGGCGAGTCTCCCTTGCCAAACACGTTCCAGCCCCATTTCTTTGCCGCGGAGGTGGCGGTGCCTATCGACAGGGACACTTGGGATCGATTCCCAGTACTTTCGAAAGAAGGCGTTGTGATCGATCGTGTAAAATTCTCGAGGGTCGTGCGTCTTCGGGCCGGTTTGTTGCTGTTCAAAGACGTACTGGAACTGTTTGCATCGCCAGTTCGGTACTGGAGGGAAGAATCACTCGATTGGTGAACAGAGGGGGGCCGCGTAGGAAGCCCACTGCTCAAGTCCCCGATGCTCTCAATCGACTCGGTAAAGGAAGGCTCGCGGCTTCTAGACAAAGTATCCGGAATCACGGGAGTATCTACAGGAGGGGAGCCACTCGGAGTCTTGTTCGGAGAGCTGGGAGGGGAGCGGCTGGATATCTCGATCATGGCGCTCGTGGCACTATTCCGCTTCTCCTCGCCCTTGCCATCATAAGTAGCCTTATCCACTTTCACGTTATCTGCCGTAAGCACAGGGTCAGCAGCGTTAGAAAACGTTTGGGAGCGGATGGCGCGTGGCGGTGAACTACCAAACTTCTCGACACTGGACGACAGACCGCTGGAATTGCTGCGTTCGAGTTCTCCAATGGACCCCTTGGACCCCTTGCGGGATTTCATCGTGGTCGGTACCGGCTCTGCCAGTACGGGTGTACTTCTGGTGCGCTCATCATTTGGCTTCAGGATGTCCACCGGGTCGACACCTGTTCCAGAGGACTTGGGTCGGATCCCCGACTCGTCTGGAATATTCTGCGGTGGAGTAGGTTGAGGGCTCTCTTGGTGCCAGATCCCACCGCGGAAATGTTGACCAAAGGTGTCCAGGAATGGAACATCGTCCCAGAAAGGAAGCACAAGACTCTCGGCGACTACCTCCCGAATGCGACTCTCGATCGTACGAAGAATGATCCCGTAGGTGATCTGTTTCGAACTAACAATCGGTTCAATGTCCATGACCATGTTGGGCATGGTTTCAAAGGAAATCCACGCACGGTTGCTGGGAGGGGGTTTGAAGCGGATCAACAAGTGCCCTTCAAGCTTCTTCAGCACCACGGCTAGCACAATGTCTACCTCCCTCGCTTTGAACCGAGGGCCCAAGTCAATGCGCACGGTGGCCGAGATTTCCACTCGGAAGTTGCCCGTGTACTGGACATCGGTTTCAACGCAGCAGTTGCCATCCACCGTCAAGTCCTTCAAGCGGGGGTTAATGATGAAGGGGGCGCCCTCTCCCATGTCGATCTTCTGCAGGCCGATTTTGTTGATGAAATTCGGCTTGTTGACGCGAGAGATCTTCTTGGTGATCTTCTGTCGGATGAAGTTCTCCATCTGGGGGGTACGGTAGAGCGCCAGGAACAAGCGCCCGAGCACAGCATTAATCCAGCGCGTCTGCAACTGCTCCTCGGAAGAATGCAGACGTTGGACCAGGGTGACGATATGCTTCACGTCGAACGTCTGCTGTTTTGGAGGCGCATCCGCCGACTTCCACAGCCGATTCTGGTTCTGCAGCATGGCGAAATAGAAATCCTCCTTCTCAGACAGGTTCTCGGAGAAGAGGAAGAATGGCGGCGTCGGGCCTCCAAGATCACCAAGCGAATCGAGCCGTCGCGACAGACAGATGGCATTTCTCTTCAACCACAGCTCTCCCTCGGGGATGTCGCCTTCTCCTCCGCTATGTATTGTCACGTCATGGTGAGCCAGCGAGATCACATATCGCACCTCGACCTGGCTCGCATCGTCATACAGCATCAAGTGACCATGACTAAATCAAGACAGCACAGGAATCAGCATCTATACGCATCCTCCAGGGGTCCCATCGCTCTCGCGTGAGAAGTCCGACACAACCTACCGGAGAACAATATAAAACACATTGCGAGCCTTTTTGTTATTCTTGCCGCTATTCTTGGACGGTTCAATCGTCGGGGCCTGTTTTCGATCAAACAAACTCCGATACATCGCCTGGTACACGCTCGGACTCTCCGCGGCGATCACCTCGCCGGCCGGGGTCGTTCTCTCGGGCGGTTTCCCGTTGACACCGCCGGGGACATATTCGCGACAGACGGCGAAATACCCAGCCGCGACGTCGGATTCATGGGTGCGATGGAACTTCTCGGCCAGCTGGTCAGTGCCGGATTTCAGGCTGAACTGGTCATCGGAGGAGCGGCGGATGGGATCGGGGGCGGGATCCCTCGTCGAGGGTGCGGAGGGCGACGGGGATGATGACGATGACGCAGGCGGCTGGGACGGACGAGTCGGCAGAGTGAAGTAGGCATGGAGAAAGACCAACGACAGGACGAGAGGAATGAAGGTGAGACCGCCGAGGCAGTATATGAATAGAAAGCTGGCGAAGGAACCCATTGGGGCGGCGCGGCGATCAGAGGGGCGATATTGACAGATCGTCCATCATTCTGAGAACAATTCTCGGGCCACCAGCTGTGCAGAGCGCTTGGTGTAGGGGGGGAGACCAGCTCACACGAGGGAAGACGAGGCGTGAACGAGTGGCGGGAGACGAACTCTGCGATGGGAAGGAAAGGAAGGGGAAGCAGGACGACGCATGCGCGAGGAGGGATGGATGCTCCGGACCGCGTACGCCGGAAGGTACTTGAGCCTAGGCAGTGACGGCACGCCTCTGGGATGTACCTCATTCCATCCGTTTAGTCCAACCGCTCGGCGGGCTTATGTAAGAGGGGAAGCCCCACGCATACATCATCGGTTCTCGTGGTGACGACCAGACATCCTTCGGGTTTCATCGTGCGATGGCCTCAAGGGCAATTACATTACAGACAAGATATTACTCTTCCGCATCAGCAAGCCTCAGAGTCCCTGGACCGTGCCCATCTCCTGTTGAACGCAAGATCTACCCGACCCTCGCCGGTAATCTGTCTGAAACCACTCCGTATCACGATGGGGCGACCCCGGGAAAACACGAGACATGAGACATGAATGACAATCAGGAGCAATAGTCGCTCGACGCTGGAGTTCCGGTCAAGTGACCGTCGGGGCATGTCGCATTGCAATATCACCGGTTCGCCGGACACCATTATCGCAGAGTCGACGCGATCTGAACGCTATCGGTCGAATCATCCTCCTGGTTCTGCGGTTCCTCCCCCGCCGATCACGACATGATCGACCGGTCTAAGCTGGGAGTGTACCGTTCTTGATGGTGGAGGGTCGAAAACAGCCGTTGTCATCCTTCAGCAGTACGGAGTACCCCCAGTCCCTTTCTACGGTGGTGTCTTGCTTTGACGGTCTGATTTCTCCTTTTTTCCCTCGGTAAAGACACGACAAGAGGCAGTATATACCCCGTACTCCATGGTAGTATAATTATCCATACATCCCTTGTACAGTATAGACCTCTATTTCCACAATTCCAGGAGAGTCAGAAAAGAAAAGGAAAAAAAGAAACATACACGAAATCACAACATAATACACAGGCAGTAGTAATGGTACAGGGACATCACAAGGGGGGAGACGATATCATATCATGCTGGAAACGAACACACACGTGGCGATCAGTCGAGAATTCAATCCAACCCGTGGGACCTCTCCCCCGCCACACTCTATTCTACAGGATGAACTGGGTTTACTTCCTCCGGTTCATGGTCTTCTCGCACATTTGAATCAGGCCGGCCTTGGCCTCGCTATCGGGGAAGTCGCTGATGGCCGCAATGGCCTTGTCGGCATATTCCTGCGCCAGCTGACGGGTCTTCTCAACGCCGTCGTGCTTGATAACCAAGTCGCGAGCCTAAACCACGCATCCAAGTCAGTCTCATTCCACATCTTTGTCGTCCGTTCCACATCGTGAAAGAGTTGAGGAGTTCAAACTCACCCGCTGCACATCCCCTTCCTGGCTAAACTTGCGACCCACCAGCGGTCCCAACTCGGGACTCTCCTTCCACGCGAAAAGCAGAGGCGCCGTCGCCAAACCCAGTTCCAGATCAGCGCCCGCCGGCTTGCCCAGCTCCGCGTCCGTCACCGTGTAGTCTAGCATGTCATCGACCAGCTGGAATGCGAGACCCAGGTTGCGTCCGTAGGCATAGGCCGATTCCACCACCTGCGGGGAGCTGTCCCCGAGCAACGCGGCTGCCCGGCACGACTTACTGATCAAGCTCGCCGTCTTGAGGTAGGTCTTCTGCAGGTAGTATGAGATGGTCTCATCGGTGAACACGGGCCGCTTCTCGTCCTCGGCCGTGTTTTTCAGCTGCATGAACTCGCCCTCGACGAGATTGGCAATCACCGTAGCCAGCAGTTCCGTCACCTCGGGATCTCTCAGACGGGCCAGCGCCACGGAGGCTCGGCCGAGCAAGAAGTCACCCGCCAACACAGCCATCTTATTGCCAAATTGCAGGTTCGCTGAGTTGGACGAACGCCGGGTCACCGCATTATCGATCACATCATCGTGGAGGAGGGAGGCCGTGTGGATGAGCTCGGTGATCTCGGCCAGTCGTCGCTGGCTGGGGAGGATGTTTTCGTCGCCGGAGAAGTCGTACTTGGCCTCGGTGGCGGTCGACACCAGCGGATTCAGGTCGGGGTTGTTATCGGCGAGGACCGAGGGGGTGGTGATCGGGTCGTTCACAGGGACGGGGTTGGAGGCGGGATTGGAGCGACCCTCGCGGGGAGTCAACGCCGTGGCCTGGGACATGAGCAATACCAACATGGGTCGCATATGCTTGCCTTCGCTGCGGGTGTAGTACTTGGCGACTTTGTCCAGGGTCGGATGTCCGGATCCCAGCAGCTGACGGATGTTCTTGGTCAGGAACTTCAATTCCTTGCCCACGATCCGCAACGGGTCAACCGAGATGCCCGGCGGAGCCTTTGGGAGGCCCTTGAAGATGGTCTGCGCGGCGGAGACTGCGGCCCCAAAGGGCGAAACCGACTTCCGCCGGGTGGGACGGTATGTTCGTGATTGTAGGATAGCGGAAGTCGGTCTTGTGAGGTCATGGCGAAGGCATTGGGAGCATATTAACGTCGCGGACGTGGCTCGTGAGAGGACCGGCCCCGAGGCCGTTCGAGCTTTCATGCTCTCTGGTGGGAACAATCAAACAGGCATCCAACGGGAGAATCGGAAGGGGTTCAGGATGGAGAAGACAACAGGGATATTAATTCAAAACCATCCAGAAGGATAGAGAGAGAGAGAAAGGTGAGATTCGCCCGCCTCAGCAGATACGCGGAAGTCGGGATTGTAGAAATTGCGCAAAGTTACGGAACAGTCCGCCGATCCCCGTCCCCGGTTATGATAGTCACGTGACGCTCGGGATGCGTCATGATTCGGCTTTTTCCCAGGCACCAGCTAATCAAGGTTTAGAGGCAGAAACTGTGCTCGTCTGGTGTTTTGAGTCTGATGTGAGCGGTGTTAGCATATATGATCCCTTCCAGCGATGGTTGTGGGGTCCGAATGCGCTGGCATTACTTCCGGATATATATACTTGAGGGTATAGATGCTGCTGGGAGAGGCTGACATGATCGAACCACCCTGGTACAAGATCCCTGCCAACATCATGGTGATCTGACTAGCATATCCCTGCAACTACTCAAGCTGAATAACCAATTACTGCACCAAGACCACATTCTACAGTATGATACCACCGAAAAAGCAAGAAACAAGATATATATATCTTTCTTCCAAAGTATTTAGTACATACGACCACAGGGTGTGGAGAACAGGGCTTCCCGTCCGCTCAGCCGTACTTAAGCCACACGCCGGCAGGTTAGTAGTTGGGTGGGTGACCACCAGCGAATCCCTGCTGTTGTATGTTTTTCATTTTACTTTCTCTTTTTTTGCTCATTGATCGGGAATTTACACCAGACCATCTCCCGACCGTCCATTCTCGTTTCGATTGCGGCTAGTTTAGCCAGTATGACTCCCAACCCTGGTGTACCTCAAGCTGAGCTGACGCAACTTATCCGAGTTGCTCAGACCTTGATCGGCTTCACAGAAAATGGTGCTCGGTGCACGGCACCGCTCTTTGACGGGTTGTGGCGCCTGTCGCACCCGCCACCTCAAGTGCGATGAAGGCCGGCCAGGATGCCAGATGTGTCATATAACGGGAATCGCATGCCCAGGATACAATGCTCGAGTCAAATGGCCTGTCGACACAAGTAAAGCGCGAGGGTCCGACAGCGAGCGAGCCGAGGATCGTGTTTTCCGTCGGCCGCTGTATCCAGGTCAGAATTCACCATTTTCATGCATGAGAGCCACCCTCACTGACGCATATGTAGTAGTGGTGGAACAAGAGTCTATGACAAAGTCTACCGTCAGTAGCCTCGGGCAGATGACTACCAATGCCGCACTGGACAACATCGAACGTTGGCAGGAGAGCGGCTCTGGTCCATGTCTGTTTCAGGGACCCTTTGGTGTATTAGATTTCCTGCAACATCGCACGTCCTATAAGCACGACACTGGCGAGAACACGCCTCGAAGCGAAGCTGCAGGACAGAATCACTCCGGCGATCGAGACAACCTAGATGAGAGCTTCGCTGCCGACCTGAATTCCACTGCTGACGAGTCAGGGTTTCCACTCACGAGCGCCCATCATCCAATTTCTCAACCCACACCACCGTCTACTGTGACTTCTAATCGTGAGGACAGTTTCCAAGAGCCTCTCAATCTTTATCCACCCACGAGACTTTTGTCCGTGCCCTCTATCATGCAAGAACCCGAACTGTCTTCCACAGACGTTCCGCCACGAGCACTCGAGCTTCTCCGTCACTTCAAGGACAACATTCTTTCATTTTCTTTTCCGTTGAGGGGGAACCCAGAATGCCCTTGGCAGACAATTCATCTCCCTGCTGCCATGTCAACGTACACTGAATTACTGGTGAGTCAGAAGGCCAGTCACCATAGGCTGTCTCTATTCCATTCGCTTGTTTCCGTTAGCTGCCTTCACGGTGCAAATCGCTCGCAAGATACAATAGATTGGGAAAGGTTGCGTGCTTCGAGTCAACGGTTCGCCGACCAACACCTGGAGCTTGCTCTAGAAGAAGAGATTACGAGCAGAAAACCAGTCAAATATAAGGAACTTCTCATGGCCATACTTTCAATGGTTTATCTCGAGGTTCGTCGACGTCATCTCATTCTACAATTACCATGTTCATCTCTTTCACAGATTTTGTCCGAAAATTACAACAAAGCCCAAGTGCTCTTAGTCGAAGCAGAGTGTTTGATAAGACGGCGGGGATTGTCAAAATCTCAAAAATCGTCCAAAGTTCGCACTTTGCACCATACCTATACCTGGCTGCGCATCCTCGCAGAAAGCACTTGCGGTTGCGCCCTTGTCAGAGTTTGCCCGGCACGTCCGACATCCAGTCTCGTATCCGATGGGGAACTCACGCAGACCCTTCGAAGTTTCCGGCTCCCCAACGCGGCCACGCTGACCGAACTTGACATGGGAGTTGAAAAGACCGATTCCGTCGGATATCAGGACATACACCTCGAAGTGATGGGCACTTGGAGCCACAGTCTCTTCCCCGTCATGTACGGGGTACCGGAGTCCTTGATGGGCCTGTTATCACAAGCGATTCGCCTAGCCAATGAGCAGGAACTTCTGACGCGCGATATCCATGTCGACGTGGAAGTTGTGACGAATCTTAATCAGCGAACAAAGATATTGGAGCACCACATCTTGTCCTGGGACAAGCAGCAACCACCACTCCCTTTCTCGCCCCATTCAGCGGACAGCGGAAGGGACAGTGCAACGCTAGGGGCATTCTGCTACAACGCATTTGCCATGCACCAAAGTCTGATCCTGTTCTACTATCGCCGCGTTCACAACATCAATGCTCTCATCTTACAGGAGACAGTGCAAAAGGCATTACGCTTCATCGAGCAGGCATGTCGCTCTAACGAAAGGGCAGAGTACAGGGCGTCTCTGCTATGGCCTTGTTTCATTGCGGCGTGTGAAGCTGTTGACAAGTCGGTACAAGTGCGGCTGCTGGATTGGTTGCGTGACATGTTGCAAAGGACGGCTGTTCGGACTTTTGCTACTGCTGCGGATATTGTGCAAAGGGTGTGGAAGGCACGGGAGGAGACGAGTGATTATACACTCAGCTGGTTTGATGTTTTGGGGCATGATCGGTGCCCCATTATTGTAGTATAGAAGGGCGTATATCCATCAGGTTATGGAGTGTATATATACAGCGGTCGGAAATGAGATACCAAATCGCAGAGGTTGCCACGGTTCACTAAGGTCATGCTCTAGCAAGATTAGGGGGTGGAGGTTGGATCGCTTAGCTAGCAAAAGGTTGGTTTTGATTGTTGAAAACTCCTGATCGCTGGACATGATTAGGGTGCCACGAGGCACGTACAAGAGGACATCTGACACTTGCGCAGAGTCAATTCGAGAAAGTACTATTTCCTGGGTATATAAACCATGCATATGTAATTCTGCATCAATGCTTACTTTCGAAATATCAAGGCATGAACATGATAAATACCGCCCGACACAATTAAGCAACCTTCTCCGCCGGTCGCGAGAAATTCTGTGACGCCTCGGAGAGGACGACTCGCTGTATCTCCTCCTGAACCGAGGGCCCTTGGGGCAGCCACCCAAGAATCTCCCGTGCCCGAATAGCCTGGTACTGAGCATTGGTGCCCCAAATGACCGACCCGTGCGGAGTGAGTCTATCGGCGGTAGCCGCGTCAATCTCCATCGCCTCGGGCGTCCGAATGAAGCCTTGAGAGTGGGCGAAAGTGGCGATCATTCTGCCAATATCTCCAAACGACTATCAGGCCATCAGTCAGCCGCCAAATATACTTTCCGATGTGCTTGACTCACCATCTTCCCCGACTCAGCGAAGAACACGCCATTCTCATTCCATAATGCGGGGTTCGAAGTTCGCGAGGATTCCACCACCAACCTCACAAAGAGGGCCGTCAGATCTGAGATGTGGATCGTGTTCCAGGTGTTCAGGCCGCGGCCGAGATGAAGGCCATGTCCGTGCTGCAGCGTTGCCTTGGCGAGGTCGGGGAGTTGGATACTCCGCTGATTCACTGGCCCTCGGCCCTTGCCGTAGATGAGGGGTCCGTAGACCATGGCCGTCCTCACACGAGGGTGAGTAGAGGGCATGCCGCGGACGAGGTGGTCCACGGCACGCTGGGGCGAAGCCGCAAGAATGTCGTGAATTTCTTGAACTCCGTGCAAATCGTTATAGATCTTTGTACCCGGCTGGCCGAAGTTTTTGGCCTTTACTTCTGCGCCGGCTAGGAAACTGGCGCCGGAGATCTGGATCCATGCTGGAGTTTCTTAGTTTAAAAACTCCACATCAAGGAGTTTTTCTAAAGGAGAGATACATACTTGGGTTCTCACGTTCGCTCTTGGCCAGTCCTTCGGCGATAGCCTTCGCACTGGGCACGTGACTGGAGCTTGCCAGATCTGGGAATTCATACCGCTTGTTAACACGATGTTCCCGGCAATGATGGTGTCTGGGCTGGGGGAAGGATCCATACGAAGCACCACGTCCGCTTTGGAAGCGGCTTGTTGGATCTCTGCGCTAGAGTCCAAGTCTCCAATGAGCGGAGTCACTGTTGGAAACTTTCCGGCAAGGATAGCCGCCTGGCTCTGGTTTCGTACAAGAGCCACAATGCTAGATGTCGCCAGTGCCTGAGTCAGGCCGTATAGGACGTCTCCACCGATAAAGCCGGTCACACCTGTACTGTAAAGAATGAGTTTCCCATCCGCTCAAGGGCTCCCTGCGGAGAAGGGCTCACATGAAGATCTTCTGGCTCATATTGCATGGACTGGATGTTTGTTGTGAAGTCTACTTAGTAGAGATTCGTGATACTTTTTTAGTATTGTCGTGGATTTCGCTGACATTCATATACCCTTGGAGCAGCAGTACGTAATCGGGGAAACCTGCCTGGGGATGAGATGGGATGAATCAGAAAAGTGGGTCCGGTCGTTATAACCTTCCGTGGAGTGCTGCCTCTCCATATCTGTGATGCATATCTGGCGGGAAGAATACTGCTGGGAAAAATGGCGGTAATTGCTGGTCCCAAGTCGCTGACCCCTTTGTTCAAGTGGCGTTGTCAAGCATATTTATGGCAGGCGACTCCGGCCTTCGGCAGGTATCGAATCCCCGCAAAAGAGTGGAAGGTTATCGCGAGCCAGACCAACATCGACCGGTTACACGCCAAGCCCGGTTCGAAGTATATAAGCACGTGACATTTCCCATACCTGAACTTCTCTCCAGGATATTCCCGGACATCTGACGGACGAACACCATGACGGCCACTCAATATCCCACCCCGCCATCGAGAAAACAAGACGATGTGGCCATCGTGGGTGGTTCCACGTGCGGCGCGTCGATTGCCGGGCATCTTGTCTAAACCCTGACTTCGAAGGCTCAGTCCTGATCGCCGAACGTGACTCATCCCTGCAATACTCGGTGACAAAAGCCAGCAATAACTGCGTGCGTCAGCAATTCGCAACTAAGATCAACGTGGAAATTGCTCAATATGCTGCCGACTTTGTTCGCGAGTATGGTGACAAGTTCGGCCCCGATCCTTGCGTTCCCACCCTCCATCCGCGACTTCGGCTACCTTTACCTGTCCGACTCGCCCAAGTTTAGCGAGGTCTTGCAAAGGACCAATAGCTGTAAGCCAGCTGCAACGCATGCATGACGATCATGTCGGCGGCCGAGATCAAGGAGGAGTATCCCTGGTTCTATATCGACGACCTCCATTCGGGAAGCCTCCACACCAAGGATGAGGGCTGCTTCAATGCTTTCGGCATGGTGGAATGGTTGCAAAAGACTGCTGATGAGAAGGGTGTGGTATATGTCAGCAATAAAGTGGTCGAAATGGCTGTCGAGCGAGATCAAGTCAGCACCATCACCTCGCGCAGTGGGGAGAAGATTGCAGTCAAGAATGTGGTCAACGCTGCGGGCGCCGGGGCCGCACAGGTCGCTCAGCTCGCGGGGACTCAAGGGTTAATTGAAGCTCATCGGCGGTACATTTTGAGGGGGACGAGCCTTTAGCTCAGGATCTGCCCTTGACCATCGATCCCACGGGGGTGCACTTCCCCTTCTACGCTGCAAAGAATTACCTCATGGGTTGCCTCCCCATCGGTTCTGACAACGCCGCGGATGTGATGATTTTAGCTTCGCCGAGGATGCTTGGAATGACAAGATCCTTCCTGTTCTTTCGCGTTGCATCCCTCAGTTGAAATCTGCGCGTGTCACCGATCAGTGGATGGGACATTTTGAGATACCTTGAATCAGCGAGTTGCATAATAGGAGTATCATTGCCCGTATAGATTCTAGCATGAT
The DNA here is from genome assembly GCA_003719415.1 of Aspergillus olivimuriae. NCBI lineage: Eukaryota > Fungi > Ascomycota > Eurotiomycetes > Eurotiales > Aspergillaceae > Aspergillus > Aspergillus olivimuriae. Next base: position 17,501 of record RHLO01000564.1, on the reverse strand, counting down.
AGGGCGATCGTTCAGGAGTCTTCAGTTTTCTCAGGCAAGGAGCTGCTGTCAACTGATCAATCATGCGCCATCACAACTTGGTGGTGCTGAAAGCGGAGAGTTGCTGGAGAAATTCTCATCCTTGGTTGGTTCGGAAGCTTGCCTTCCCCCCCTGAATTGCCCTCCCTCAGCGGAGAGCATATCTTGAAACGTCCACGTACATGATCCCTTGGATATCTATGGAAAAAACTGGACGAGGACCAAATCCTCCCCTGGGCGCAGACCGGGGAGAAATAAATAGATACGTTGACCCCTGAGATATGACATTCAATACTCATTTCAAAGTCAGCTTCGGGTCAAAATATCACGAATCTCAACGTATCTTTTTTTTACCTGCAAATGGAGCAAATCAAGCAGGTCTTTGTCAAGGCGAAGGCGCAGAATCGCGCGGCTTTGGTGGCTTATATTACGGCAGGGTACCCCATGGCAAAGGAGACGCCAGATATCCTTCTGAGCCTCGAAAGTAACGGCGCTGGTGTGTAAACTTATATTTGTCCCATATCTCTGGCTGGAACAATATCTAATGGGGTATAAATTAACAGATATGATTGAGGTCGGTATCCCATTCTCAGATCCGACTGCCGACGGCCCAGTTATCCAGGAGGCTAATGCTGTCGCTCTGGCTAATGGTGTCACCGTTGCTGTGGTTCTGGATATGGTTCGGGAGGCACGATGCCGAGGTCTTCAGGCGCCTGTTCTTCTGATGGGGTACTACAACCCACTACTTCGCTATGGGGAAGGGCAGCTGGTCAAGGACGCTAAGCGGGCAGGTGTCAATGGATTCATAATCGTTGACCTCCCTCCCGAGGAGGCGTCTGCATTCAGAGCACTCTGTGCAAGCTATCAGTTCGTACAGGATTTCTATATGTTTGAATGGAGGCTGATACTAGTCACAGGCTTTCCTACGTTCCCCTTATTACCCCTTGCACGCCCCGCTCTCGCATGGAACTCATATGTAGTATAGCAGATTCATTCATCTACGCTGTATCCAGAATGGGTGTAACGGGTGCTTCCAAATCACTCAGCTGTACTCTTCCGGAATATCTCAACCAGATCTACACCCATGCCCGCGGTACGCCAATCGCGGTGGGCTTCGGAATCAGTACACGAGAGCACTTCTTATCCGTGCAAAATATGGCTCAAGGCTGTATTATTGGTAGTAGAATCATAAGTATTGCCGGTGCTGCGCCTGCCGGTCAAGCTGCAGAAGCTGTCGGGCAGTATCTGTCTGGAATAAGTGGACAGAAGTCAGGCAGGGATGGTGAAGTTGCCACTTGCCGTGACGTCAACTTGTTTGAGCCCGCTTCGCCTGCCATGAGGCAGAGTGAGTTGATGAATGTACAGGCTCATGTTCCATCCCCGCGGTTTGGTGAATTCGGTGGCCAATACGTGTCGGAGCCGTTAATGTGCTGGTTGTCTGAATTAGATCGGGCTTTTGAGCAGGCACAAGGAGACCCAGCCTTCTGGAAAGAGTTCCGTTCCCATTACACCTACATGGGACGACCTAGCACTCTTTACTTTGCCGAAAACCTCACAAAGAATATTGGTGGTGCGAATATATGGATCAAGCGGGAAGACCTCACTCATACTGGCAGCCACAAGATTAACAATGCCATCGGGCAGATCCTCCTAGCTCGAAGGTTAGGGAAAACCCGGATAGTCGCCGACACAGGTACGGGCCAGCATGGAGTGGCTATTGCGTCCGCCTGTGCACGATTCGGAATGAACTGTGTTATTTATAAGGGGTCTGATGATGCCCATCGGCAGGCTTTGGATGTGTTCCATATGAGGCTTCTGGGTGCTCAGGTGGTCCCAGTAGCGACCAGTAATGGAAGTCCACGTCAGGCTGTCAACGAAGCTTTTCAAGCATGGAGGAAAGATTATGAGACCACCCATTATATTCCTGGCTCTGTTGTTGGGCCTCATCCTTTTCCGACAATTGTACGCACATTACAATCAATAATCGGCGAGGAGACAAAAGAACAAATGCAGAAGGCTATCGGCAAGCTCCCGGATGCAGTCGTCGCATGCGTTGGAAGAGGTAGCAATGCATCTGGGATATTTTATCCATTTCTCAACAATGAAGGGGTTCAACTGCTAGGCGTCGAAGCAGGCGGTGATGGCCTCGATACATCTCATCATTCAGCAACCCTTTGTAAAGGTACTAAGGGTGTTTTATGCGGGGTATGCACCTATGTCCTTCAAGATGAACACGGACAGATATCGAGGACGCATTCCATCGCTGCTGGTCTGGACTGTCCGGCTGTGGGACCTGAACTCAGCGCCTGGAAAGACAGTGGACAGGCTCGTTTTATTTCCGCTACTGATACCGAAGCTCTGGCTGGCCTTCGCGCTCTGGCAAGGTACGAAGGTATCATCCCCTCGCTGGAAGCCTCTCATGCTGTCTTTGGTGCAATTGAACTAGCCAAGACTATGAAAAAGGGTGAGCAGAATATTGTTCTGAGCCTGACTGCGCGCGGTGATAAAGATCTTAACACTATTGCCGAAGTTCTACCCCGGATCGGTCCCGAGATTGGGTGGAATTTGCGTTTTTGATCTCCAATCCTCAACTTGAAAGACGTGGAGTCCATGATTTTAAGTCCGTCTTTCTTTTTAATCCTGGCTTGCTTCCTGGCTTTTATATCAGAATGTATTCCGTTGAACGATGAGCACAGCTTCTTCCAAAAAACGCACTCACCTCCAGGATAGATAACTCTCCATCCAGATAGCCAATTTTCGATCCACCGCACCCAAGCCATGTTGTCTGTAGTGCCCAGCCCGCTCGATGCTCTTAAACTGAGCTGGTAGCATGTCTCAAACGGACGAGGTCTACGGGAAATCTTCATCCACGTTACAGTGGCTTGACTCTTGGAACGAAGGCTTGGTTGCTGACAGGGTAGGATATCCCCCGCTAGCAAGGAGAATCGGCATCGGCATCGGGAGAGACAAAGTCGATGTGAAACAACATGGTTCTCTTGCTCTTGCGGACACGTCGGTGTTGGCGTGGTCCCGCCACTGTAGAAATTCTTGTTATCAAGTCCTTGCTTAGATCTCCAATTGAGGATGTATGTAAGTCGTCTGTGTATGATACACGCAAATACTCAACCATGGTCATGTCGGGAAGGGCAGCCTCGGAGGCTAAAGGCTAAAGCTCCAGGCAACAATGCGACGTCCTTGGTAAAGACTGAAATTCATGTATGGGACGACTGTGCATTTGTTGCGACATACAAACCTACAAGGGGAAAAAGATGCCCATAATCCGAGAACCTAGATACGGTAGATGAGAAAATGGCCTAGAGAGATACTTTTTGACATTGAGCTTTCTGGCATATGCAATAAATTAGTTACAACTCTGTGTATCAGCATTCCATTCATTGGATAAGTAATGTCATGTTACCGCACTCAAAACACTATATCAATTGGATGATCTTGTCAATCTGTCCTATACAGTTTTATTCTATCTGCAAAGATACCTGAATCACCTTACCACTGTGTTACAGACTGGTAGAGGTGCGAGTATAAGAAGAAAATAGCAACTCCAATAGCGTGCACACAAAGAGTTCTCCAGAAACGTGATGGGTATTTCGAGGTGATCTCATAATCGATATCATGAATAGAAAAGAAAATCCAGACACAATAGTAACAAATACTTTTTTGGATGGTCAGTCGCAAAACTACAGTAAGTGGCCCAGTAAACTGTGTGCCCTGCTCTCAGCCATGACGCGGACATTAATGCAGCGTTCACCCTTTTCAAGGTGACGCTCAACCTGCTGTGCTCCAATCTCTGGCGGTACATTAGTAGGCTCTGTCACAGATGAAGCTGAAGCCAAATCCCTGTCGTATCTCTTTCTCGCCCATTTCTCAAACTCGAAAATATCCATCGAGGACGGGATGCTGGATGGGCTTGGCCTATTCAAAGCGGAGACCAAATCCGTCTTTACCTCCTCGACCCGTTCCTTCCACATGGCAATATCTGACTCTGGCGCGGTTTCGCGCAGGAAATCGGTCAGCCCGCCGACCACTTCGAGTGAATCAGGGGCAGAGGTGGATAGGTGTGGTTGTTGTTGCTGCTGCTGCTGCTGTCCGGATGGAATCTCGACGGAGGGGCTACGGATTCTGATGAAAGAGTATTGCAAGAAAGTGTTGTCGCCGTCATTTCGACAACTGCGGTCTCTTCGATCGACAAGGATCAACCAGCTCCCGGGGTGGATATCTCTGAGTCGAACTCTGGACGGGTCATCGGGGGCGAGCTTGTCGTGGAAAAATCCGGCCGGGATGGGGCTCACCCCCAACCCATCCGGCAATGACCAAAGCGGCTGTGAGCGGTCGTCGTCATCGCCGACAGGAGGGAGCGACGAGAAAGTCCCATGAGCTGCAAATCGCAACATGGCCTTGTCGGGATCCGATTCCGGACCCAAGGACCAGAGGTATATCAGGAACCGGACGGCGAAGCTCTCCGTGGTCAACCCAGTATTGTTGATGGAATAGTAGCCGCTGCACGGAGGATCAGTATAGTGAGCGTAATGATCTGCGTCTGAGATATCTTCGCGCTGCAGACATTCAAACGTAAATAGGTGGATCATTAGAACGACTCAACTGGCCCAAGTAAAGCCAGAAGCCCAACCCATCGTCGGGGACGATTTTCGAGATACACATCTACGTAATCCAGTTAAGAATGCCAAGGTCGACTGCATTATTTTTAGCCAGAGCCACTGCCAGTCTTCTGATGTCCTCCCCCACAGCCACAGCAACTGCGAGCAGAAACGAGCTGAGACATCATCATAATTCCGGTCTGGTTTCTGCAAGAAGCAGAGCTGTTGAAGGACTAGGGACTGTGCCAGGGCCGCAGCCAGGTCAGTAAGATCCAACTTTCCTTCTTCTTCATCTTTCACCAGCTGGAACGTATTGATGTAGAGGCTGAGCGCAGACGCAACCCGAAGCTCATCTAATTTAATAGCAGCCGCGATCACACGAGACGACAGTTTTTGAAACCTCACCCAGTTCAAGTAACGGCACCCAGCGTATGCCACACACAGGACATGGCTGGAGATCGAGGAGAGACCAAGTCTCTCAGGCTCCTCTTCGAGTCGCTGCCGCAGCTGCTTACGGAACAGGTCAAGCATTTAGAGCTGGGTGAACGCTTGCTCCCCGAGGGCAGAGGAGGCAGGTTCCTGGGTACAAGCCAGTAGATCATCAATGACACGGCACGCCACCACAGGGACAGTTTGCGACGGCTCATCTAATATAGACACGCTAAAGGCTCTCGTGGTCGATCCACGATCTTTTGCTTGGTCTATGTACTTATCTGGCGGCAGTTCGTCTTTTGTGGGGTCTATTTCAGTATTAGACGGGGGCTGAGAGGTATGGTTCAGCTCTACTGGCCAGATATCTACCATTCATTCGTCAGTACTTGCGAAATCATTTAGATGCCCCTAGCGTAGAAACAGACTTACAGTCCAAGGCTGCCGCATCAACCAGCGGTTTCTCCTGCAGCTGGCGGAAACCAGGTTCGTCTTTCATGCTCAGTAAGTCACCATATTTTAATGCCCACTAGTTGATCGACAATATTGCTCGATCTCGCCGGCTCGCAAGTACAATATCCACCTTTTCCGGCTAGAAGTAAGCTAAGTACGAGCACTGGGGGAATCTAGTCTCGTATAAATACGTCCATAGTCTACACATAATACCACGTTAATCACGTCAGAAGGTCTCTTCGATGGATAGAATCGGCTGACTTGCAAATTCCCCCAAAATGCTTTACTTTCTCATATAGCAAAGAAATCCATGCAACTCATACAACATCACCCCCAGACCCCTCAGCAGGAGAATCACCAGCGGTTCAGGACCATGCCAATGTCGACAGAATTTCGGGTCCGCTCATTCCTCACGTTCGAGAAGACACCGCTGGTATGAACCCCCAGGTAGAAATCTAACGCTCAATGCGACTGTCGCTTTCCTTACCCCGTGAAATCCTATTTCCCCGCATGGCATGACACCCTTGGACCCCTTTCGGCACGGCTTTCACTCTAGTACTGCTTGGCTCGCCAATCGAGAGGCATTCTCCCCTCCACAGTCCTCCACGGGATATCTTTTGGAGGATGATATGTGGAGAGGCGGGGATTTATCGGCTTGCGCATGCATGAGACCCTATAGACTGAACAAGGTGATCTCAGGCCCGACGATCGTGGTTCTTGGCTTTAATATAAATGCCTGATGCTTCACGGAGAATTATCGGGCAAAAGGCAGGGTGAGGGTGAAGTGACCATACATAGACATTCGCCAATATAGCTCAACATCGAATCAAGGCCGAAGACTACACTATGTTATGGCTTCTCTGATCGTCTTTAATATATGACTGATGGATCAAGTGTGACTGAAAAAGATTTCAAGAGCTATATAAAACAGTCGTGCTGCCCTCAGTCAAGTCTGATCAGTTCCTGTGCGGTCTCTCAACTTCTCTTTGGGAATCGGGAATCACATCTTACCAATATGAAGGCTGCTTCTATCTTCACCCTGCAATGTCTATTGTCCCTGGCCGACGCGCATGGGTACTTGACTATCCCTTCAAGTCGCACGCGGCTAGGATTTGAGGTATCATCCACCACACCCAGTCCCTGACGATCATATGTGAGACTAACTTCGATAGGCTGGGATCGATACCTGCCCCGAATGCTCCATCCTCGAACCAGTTGCTGCGTGGCCCGATCTTGAAGCCGCCGAGGTTGGGCGAAGCGGGCCATGCGGTTACAACGCGCGAGTCAGCGTCGACTACAACCAACCCAGTGATTACTGGGGCAATTCCGTGGTCGCCACATATACAACAAACGACATCGTCGAAGTGCAGTGGTGTGTGGATAATAATGGCGATCATGGTGGCATGTTCACCTACGGTATCTGTCAAAATCAAACCCTCGTTGACCTGTTCTTGACACCTGGGTATCTTCCAACCATGGAGGAGAAGCAAGCCGCCGAAGACTGCTTCTTGGAGGGCGAATTGAGCTGCACAGATGTCAGCGGACAGACCTGTGGCTATAATCCGGACTGTGACTCTGATGAAGCCTGCTATCGCAATGACTGGTTTACTTGCAATGCCTTCAATGCCAATACCAATCGTGGATGTCAAGGTGTGGATGGCGCTGCGATAAACTCCTGCACCACAACCATTTCTGGTGGCTACACGGTCACGAAAAAGATCAAGATCCCGAACTACAGCTCCGATCACACGCTGCTACGCTTCCGATGGAACTCTTTCCAGACCACTCAGGTGTATCTACACTGTGCCGATATCGCTATTGTGGGCTCGGGGTCGGAGTCGACTTCGACCAGCTCGACAGCAACCACTTCGACCACTCTTACGACAAAAACGACAACGACAACCAAGACCACCGCTTCGACAACATGTGCCGCTGCCAGCACCGTCCCGGTGGTGTTCAATGAATTGGTCACTACCACATATGGTGAGAATATCTATCTCGTCGGGTCGATCAGCCAGTTGGGCTCTTGGTCCACCTCGTCGGCAGTTGCTCTGTCTGCAGACTCATACACTTCGTCTAACCCCCTGTGGACGGTGACTGTCGACCTCCCGGCTGGCACGACCTTTGAGTACAAGTTCATCAAGAAGGAGACAGACGGTACAATTATTTGGGAAAGCGACCCTAACCGGGCCTACACGGTACCAACTGGTTGTTCTGGGCTCACGGCTACTGCTAGCACGACATGGCGGTAGATGTGCTCCGGCAGGCCGATGATTGGTGAAGTATATGGAGTACGAGGAAAGAGGAAGTGGGAGAGCCTTCCACACGGCTGTTATCTTGACCGCTGCGACACTTATTTGTCTGCTTGAGAGGGAATGATGTCTTTTTTACGGATGATATAGTGAAAAGAAATGATAACCCTATTTTCAATGTGTTCGGATTGAAACGTAATACAACACCTAGAGCTTTACCCACGGTCTTAAGCCTCGAGTCGTCGCACCAGGCACTTACATATCTGTATAGAAAGTATATCTGAAAACCTGTCATAAGACGTACTGTAATAGGTAGAGTAGAGATTACTCAATTATGACTGACCAGAGATAGCATGGTGTTATGTCACATTCATAGTGTCTTGGTATAATCCCAACAAACCATTATTCTAGCGATTGAACATCAAAGTCAGGTTTCAAGCCTCCTTCGAACAAGCCATAGCTGTTGAAAGACTTCGTAGTAGGTACATGCTATGAAAAACCTGTACTTATCTTTGTTGCATCACTACTACCCTTCTCCACTCCAGCCGACAGAGGCTCTAGTTGTTGCTTGATAATGAGTGCCTCCGCATCACGTCCTAGGCAAATCAACAATCATTTTAGCTGTCTAAGACCCACGCGCCTTGCCTTTTGGGTTCTGATGGGTCTGTGTCAGTATCGAATCAAGCCACAATCCCTCTTGTATACTTTTGCTGCTCTCCACATGGCCGTATTCTAACCACAAGGCTGCATATGCAACCAAACATCAATCAGATAAGGATAGTTTACATTGAAAGACAAAACGAGACGTTTTGGATTCTCTTCTCAACAGGATCTGATGATAATACTTGAAATATTGTAACTACCGGATTGAATTAAATATTTGACTCATACATCGAGGAAATTTTGTGACGACAAAATAATATAGTGATCATCATCTTGTCCTCCCTCGGTCACTCTTGTTGATATCCCAAAATCAAAATAGAAATAAATTAGAATAAAAGCATTATAAAGCTCAACATTACTCGAACCCCGGTCAACGACGAGGATTTCAATCTCGGCACCTTTTGCTGTCCCATAATCACCCTGAATAACAACACGCAAATCCGGTTCACTTAAGCATCGGGTAATCCATGACCTATCTAGAAGGAGCGCTTTGTCTTGAGCAAGCGATTGGCCATGAGCCTTCATGCGCCGTGGGATCTTGGACTTGCCCAGTCTGTAGGCCCAACCACAATAAATCATGAGTACGATTCGATAGCCAGGACTTGCAGTCTTATGGGAAAGATATCGTGATAGATGAATTTGCAGAACAATCCACAGATAATTCTCCCCGCTGGGAAACTGTATTATTGAAGCGATTCAAAATCGATTACCGACGGAAGACCTGCCAGAGGACTATGTGGCTCTCAAGAGTGGCTATATGACTGCTATAAATCCCGCAACTTCCGTTGAGATGACCCGGCCACTACCTTGGAGATCAAGGTCGTCCTGGAAGATGCCCTTACTCAAGAGCAAGACGGGTCGTATCAAAACACTGGGTTGCTGAATCTTTATATCTACCATAATTCAAACTTAAAGTCTCCATATTTGAGTTTTCTCTATGTGAAATGTACCACCACCTTCCATGTCAGCGAGTCCATTCCATGTTCATCGATGGGATATCTGAAACAGGTAGGGCTCACTTCCGGCACAGCTGGCACAGTACCGTCGTCCTTGGTGTGTGGCCTCAGGTCTTGGGCAGTCACTGGGGTTTAGATCAAGGCGCTTCGTCCTGGAGAACCTTCCCCGTGGGGTTGGCAGACGTAATCCCTCCCTTCTCCCATATGACTGGAGATTTGGCCCCCGCCATTTCTTGTGGGACTCTGACAGGCCAAGAGTCGAGTCGCCAATGATATAAATGCTGGCAGATATGGCCGCGGTGGGTTGGTCTTGGCCTGCCTTGTCTCCGCTCTTAGGAACCGGGCCTACACGACTCGGCCGCGATCAAAGCATCTATCTTTACTCTAGTAGGCGCCATTCCCGTCACGCTAACGACTTAGTTTGCGCCACAGAGTCATGGGCTGCCATGCTTGGGTTGGGCCATTTCGTCATTCACCAACTATATCCCTTCCCTCCGTGCCAACTCAGGCCAAGGCTCGGTCATATTGCAACCTCACGCAAACTCTTCGCGTCGGAGTAGAAGCCCCCGAGCCGGATATTCGGAAGATGGACGCGATTGTGCTTGCCTTCATGCCTTCAGGGGTCCTGGGGGGTAATTGCCTGGTCTGATGGCCGAGGCGGACTTAAAAGAGGACGATCCCCCCGTCATGTCAAGGCCCGACACCCTTCCGGTCTCCTTTTGAGGTCTGAGCTTGCTCCTCTCAGCTTGTCTCACTGCTATTGCCTGTCCCCTGACCCCCAGACGTACCTAGGTATGGCGATAGGGAATATCTATGTGATCGCGGCGGTGTCCGTGATCGGCGGTGCTCTCTTTGGCTTCGACATCTCTTCCATGTCGGCCATCCTGGGCACCCAATCCTACCGATGCTACTTCAACCAAGGGCCCGAAGGCCCTCCCTTCAATGATAATCCTCACTGTACCGGCCTGAGTGCCCTGAATCAAGGCGGTGTTACCGCGGCGATGTCGGGTGGCTCCTGGCTAGGGGCACTGGCGTCCGGTTTTGTCTCGGATATCTTGGGTCGGAAGTATGCCATCATGACAGGATGTGTGATCTGGTATATTCTCAGTCTCTATACCCTTTTATGTCCTTTCGCTGACCCATTGCGTTCAGGGTGATCGGTTGCGTGATCATGTGCGCGAGTCAAAATATCGCCATGTTAGTGGTGTCTCGGGTCATCAATGGCCTCAGCGTTGGTATCGAGTCCGCACAGGTCCCAGTCTACATTGCAGAGATCGCTCCCCCTTCAAAACGTGGCCGTTTGGTGGGGTCACAACAGTGGGCCATTACCTGGGGCATTCTGATCATGTACTAGTACGTCGCTTTCCCCTCCTCCACAAGTCCTCTGCCTCTAACGGATGTTTACCTCTGGTAGTATTTCGTTCGGATGCTCCTATATCGGGGGCGACGATGCTTATACATATAACCCCGCCTCATGGCGCGTCCCATGGGGTCTCCAGATGTTCCCTGCAGTGTTACTGTTCTTTGGAATGATGTTCCTGCCGGAATCCCCTCGCTGGCTTGCTCGGAAGGACCGGTGGGAAGAAGCCCAGCGGGTTCTGGCCCTCGTCCACAGCAAAGGAGACGAAAACAGCCCCCTGATTCAGAGGGAAATGGCTGAAATCCGGGAGATGTGCGAATTTGAGCGGCAAAACAAGGACGTCACCTACCTGGAGCTCTTGAAGCCCAAAATGATCAACCGCACTCTGATTGGCATGTTCACCCAGATTTGGTCCCAGCTGACGGGCATGAATATCATGAGTAAGTACACTCTCCCCTTTGAAAAAATCACGCCGCTCACAAAACAAGTGTATTATATCACCTATGTGTTCCAGATGGCCGGCTATTCCGGCGACGCCAACCTGATCGCATCCTCCATCCAGTACATCATCAACGTCGTCATGACCGTTCCAGCTCTGATCTGGGTAGATCGCTGGGGTCGCCGTCCCACGCTGCTGATTGGGGCGGCGCTGATGATGACCTGGATGTATGCCAACGCCGGCATTATGGCGACCTACGGCGAAGTGGTGCCCGGTGGCATCGACGGGGTGCCTCAGCAGTCGATGCGGCTGCGAGGGAAAGCCGCTCACGGCGTGATCGCATGCACATATCTATTCGTCGCCTCGTACGCGCCCACCTGGGGTCCCATCTCGTGGATCTACCCGCCGGAGCTTTACCCCCTGCGCGTGCGTGGAAAGGCCGTGGCGCTGGCGACGTCGTCCAACTGGGCCTTCAACACGGCGCTGGGTCTGTTCGTGCCACCCGCGTTTGCGAACATCAAATGGCGGACGTACGTCATCTTCGGAGTGTTTTGTACGGCGATGTTTATCCATGTGTTCTTTATGTTCCCCGAGACCGCGGGCAAAACACTGGAAGAGACGGAGCAGATGTTCGAGGACCCCGATGGGATTCCATATATCGGAACGCCTGCCTGGAAAACTCACAAGCAGACCGGAGTAGCGCGTGCGTTGGAACGAGGAGACGTGGAGGCTCTGAGTGAGGCTAAGAGAGCTTCTATCTAGGACAGCAACTAGGGGGTTCAATTGTGCTCAAGGAAACTGGAAGCGGTTGATCAGATTGAAGGCCAGTATACGTAAAAATAGAAACAAGGAGAGAGTGTCATGTCATTAGGATTCTTCCGATTCTTCCCCAGACCTACATTACTTTGTATCAAGACAACGGGCACAGACGCCTCGTAACGAGGAACCAGGTCTTTGAGTCCTGAGCTGTTGATATGGATAGGACCAGCCCACGATAGTGCCCCTCGGCCTTCCTCAGCAAAGGATAGAGTCATTGACCCCTCATGAAAGAGTAAGTCCCCAGATCGGTCAGCACCTGATACACTTCCTCTGTGCCGGAGGGGAAGGCTGTCTGCCGCCAGTTCTGCTGAAGAACCCTCTTGACGGACTCCACCACGGCTCGTGAATCCGAAAGTGGCACAAACCCTCCCGACGGGACCTTTAACCCCGGTTGGCCCAGTCCGTCGAAGAGGTAGTTCTCTAGCCCATCTGGATCCGTCTCATTGAGCTCTATCATCGGCGAGAGTACTTGGGAGTCGGTTGGGCCGTCACCCACATTTCCGTACACCCAGCATACAACGGTGGCCTGCAGTAATCCAATCGTATACACATCACGGAGCGTCTCCCACTGAAACGACCTTGCAGCTCGTATGACCTGGCCCGCGAACCAGACCGCGAACCGCGAGTTGGCGTCTTGTTTCCAGACGGAGGCGTACGCTCTGGCTTCTTGATCTTCCTGGGGACAGGACTGGTCCTGTCCGTTCCTGACCGCGGGCTGGAGCTCCCTGAACGAGACGTAGAGATGCATGGATACCAAATTGTAGAAGAGATCCACCTCCGGCGCTTTTCTTCGCACTTCGGCACTCTCCCTACCGAATCGTTCCAGGATGGATTTGAGTTCGCCGTGACGGGACATCAGCACGAGATTGTTCCACGAGCTGGGAATGCTGGCGATGCTGCTGAGTCGGCGGTATTCCTGTACGATTGACCAGAGTCCGCTTACGTAGACCAGAAGCACGAACGGTGTGTTCAAGCCGTTTCCGCGCGTTTTGAACAGTCGGGGTGACCGTAGGAGGTCGAGCAATGATGTGGGCGGTGTGGTGGCTTTTTCCAGCAGCTCGCGTTTCCATGAGGCTGGGGTGTCGGCGTGCCAGAGCGAGTCCGGGCAAGGGAGGGCGGTATCCATGTCTGTGTATGGGAGAATGGGGTTGAGGCCCCGGGTGATGGAGACTTGGGAGTCTCCGGCGTAGGAATAGTAGATCAGTCGACGGATACACTCTTGCTGCGACCATCGACGCCAGATATGGTCGAGCTGCTCGGTCGAGTCGGTGGCCAGGGCGGCGGCTTCGATGGTATTTTCGGAGCCTTGCAGTAGCATGCGGGCTTGAGTGATGATCGTCGAGGTGATCATGGAGCAGCTCTCGGCGAGGCCGATTTTTCGTGGTATGCCGCTGAAGAACCCGATGTATTGTTGGATCAGGTAGGCTTGGGCGAGGTCCATGTCTCGCATTTTTGCATGGTCTTCCTCGTACTGTAGGGGCCAGGGGTTAGAAAAGTCATGTTTAGGAAGGGAAGGGGGTGATGGATTGTTATGTACCCTTTGAATTGTTGCGCGGCGCACCGTCGCTTGCAGCGCGTATCCGAACTTCCTGACTGTGGCGGACGGGCCGTCGATGGACCCCAGGGCAATGAGAGCGGCCAGAAGCTCGGGACGACGGCTTTTCCAGTCGAAGGTCGGTATGTGGATGAAATCTGTGCACTGCATTTTACGCTGGCTTACATATCTGTAGACCAGTTTCGACAGAATCTCCGCGGACGGAAAGCCTTCGATAATGGGCCCGGTCTTGTCGGGATATGCCGCGAACACCATGCTCAGAATGCGGTCTCGCGCAGCCGGCGCAATCAGCTGCACGGCGATATGTTCTGCACATCCTTTTGCCGGCAGCTCGTGGATATCACCGACGAAGGCGAGGTTGGCGCGCTCCATAAACCCATTTTCACTGGGTAGAGGCACCCACGTCCGCACGACGGATGAGGTACTGTATGCCTGCGAGCTGGCCATCATCGTTTGCGGGGCGACGCATCGATGCGCCGGCAGCTCGGGAGCCCATGTGTTCGTCTCGATTGCGTCGGCCATTTCGTCGAGAAAGGAGAAATCCATCCCGTGCAGGTCTGTCAGGTCTTCCATTGACGTGAGGTCCATGTTGCGATCCCGATCGCCCGTGTCGAAAACATTGGCCGTCGTCCAGAGGGCGTCGGGGTCGGATGCGTCGAAAAGCAGGGGCTCGGTCAGGGGCGCGCGAGGCTCCTCTTGACGCACGAGCAGGGACACCTCGTCGGTTGTGGTCATGCCCTCATCCACGTCTGGATATTGACTGCCGTCAGGGACAGTGTCGTCGGGCTCTTGGGAGTCCGCGGGACAGTCCTGGTCGTGCGTGTGCGTGTCTTCTGGTACGACGGCGTCACGGACAGGAATGGGTTCTGTTGTTTCGCAGTCGGTGCCTTTCTTGAGACATCGTGGACAGGGCTTTTCGTCGGTGCATTTCAGCTTCGAAGCGGCGCAGCGCTTGCACGCCTGGGCCACGCGATAGGTCAATCCGTTGGCTGAAGAGACGGTGGCCGATGATTGTCCGTCGTCCTGATCATGTTTGGCCTTGTGTCTCGTCATGAGGTCGCGGCGTCCGAATCCCTTGCCGCACACGGAGCAGACAAACGGCCGCTGTCTCGTGTGGGATCGGTAGTGGCGAGCGAGGTGGTCTGGACGGCTGAAGTGGGAGTCGCAGACATCACAGCTGTAGGAACTCAGTCGGGCGGGTTTGGCGCTTCGCCCGGGTGACGGTCCCATCATCGAGAATGAGGACGCATTCAACCCCTGTTCAAGTCAACTTGCCTAGCAGTGCAGCGTATACGATTCTGGGGAAGTCTGTGCGTGTGGAGATGAGGAGTCGTGGCCACAAATCTGGGGAAATAATACGGGGAATGAATCCGGGGCGATTCTGGTCTCCACATCCCGATGATCATCACAGCTACGACAAGGAGTACGAATAGAGCCAAATTGGACACGCTGATGCTGAGAAATTAAAAATGAAGAGTGCTTTATGTCGATACGTTTTTCAATAGGAGTCCTTTGATACAATCTGGTGGCGATATCATGGTGCAACGACACGGTCGAAAAGCCGCTGATAGAGCCACCAGATCCCTTTTCCGGTGACCACCACGGAGACAGCAGTTACAGGGAGGACACAAACGACCATGTTGACAATCATGCCTTGCAGGAAGAAATCCATGGCGCCTGCTTTTTTCTGACCCGTCGGCTTTAGTGGCTGACAAGCACGCGACAGAATTGTCGGGGCCCTGCCGTGGGTGATATGATGCCAGAGAGTGGTCGAATGTCGAACTGTACCATCGTCGACCCTCTCCGGCCGCGGAGTTTCAAACATCTGTCGTGTATATCGAAGGGACACCGACGTCTCGAACCCTTCGGGGTAGGCAGGACCGACTATGGTTGCGTCAGTCCGGACGATTGTAGTTTAGGATGAGAGCCGGGACGAGACTTACTTTGCAGTTCGGGGGGGATGTGATGGACAAAGGTGGCTCGGGATGGAATGAACTGAGATAGATATTTGGCTTCATCGTGCCCTGCGAACAGATAGAGAGCTCCGAGGGCTGAACTGCCCTCACAGATCGTGTCGATGGCGTCGTCTAGACTCGTTGTCTTGTGGATGATGATGCCCCGTCCGTGCTTGCTTTGGTGTAGGAGGGCATCGGATCTGGTAAGATGAGTTAGTACAGGGAATCTGCTAGCATGAGCGTAAAATCTCACCTGTCGGATAATACAAGGATGGGAAGTTTAGAATTATGGTCAGTGTCCTGGGGATCACTCGCTTTGGGCTTTGAATCGCTGGTGGACATCAATCTCGCAATCTCTTCTGCTAATTCACGGCGAAAGCTTTCCAGGACGTATTCATTGACAAAAACCTGGTCAACTGAGTATCTGCCCTGCCCTTGGAGCAGGAGCTTGGATGCCACGACCTCTTTGGCCGCTGCAGTTACATCGCCTGTCCGGTCGACAACGCCCACACTTCTCTGAATCAGGGAGGGTAACGTGCGAAGACATTCAACTGGTCCTGGAGGGTTCTCCGCGAGTTGATCCACGACGAGACAATGGCGCATAAAGTCTGGTCCCGGTTGATCGGAGACCGTCGTGACACAGTCATGATACTGTGGCAGTTCTGCGAGGCAACGGCGGAGGACACGAGGAGTGTGAGCGAGATGGTCTCGAATCTGTTCGTAATTCCAGTCAGTATGGTTTTTTTTAACTCCCTGGAAGAGACGTACCTCTACCACGACGCAATTGCCGGCAGCGATGGCCGCGGAGACTGCGCTGATAATACTGAAGAAAGCCGTGTAGCAGTCGGGAACCACGTACACAACGCCATACGGCACTCTCTTGTTGAGACACGATTTCTTCTTGGCGATGCTATACTCTACCTCCAGCTCGTCCTTGAGATTCAGTCCATCATAGTGGGTGCGGAGCTCGAAGAGCCCGGCGGACACCACCACATGGGCTTCATCTCGGGAGATGCGATCGTCCTCCACCGTTGCGTTCAACAAATCATCCGCATTCTCCGTCAGTTTGGCGTGGAGATCTCGGAGGATCCGCTGGCGGGTTCTCAAGTCCTTCATCCGACCTTCCAGTGCGGTCGACAGGACCATCTCAAGGCTCGTGGATGCCATGGGTACTCGTCTGCAAAGCAGTATCCCTCGGCTGGTGTGACTGGGAACGTGGTCGATGCAGACGACAGAGGAGGAGCAGGTTATATCTGTCCGAACCGCGCCCGGCAGAGGGAGGTCTCTATCTTACGGTCAGGAGAACGCTTGGATCGACGAGATATTGCCTTGTCAACCCTGTCCCTGGACCTGACCACATGCCGAACGTCGGAAGCGCATCCATACAAATGCCTCGACCGAGAGACGATTTTCGCAGCGCTCGAGACCATTGAACCTCTGCCATCTACACCATGGCGACAACGACGACGGCTCTGTCGGAACCCGAACCGGTCCTCTCCTTCGTCACCCGGGCCCCGGACACGTCGCGGAGCCTTCACGCCGAGACGGTCCATCGAAGCGAATATCTCACGCCCAACGCCTCTGTCACCGGACAGGAGCCGAACACGAATCCGCCGCACTGGCCGAATGACCACCGGAGGGTGCCTCCTCATCGGCCTCCCCGAGTGCATCAACAGTGGGTGGAGATTGGCGGGCCTTTGCCGATGAGAATCTTTCTGTGGAATATGTTCAGTGGGTGTCGGATTCTTCAGGTGAGTGGATGGAAAGAGGTGGCCTGACTAGACGCATGGCGACTAATCTCTGTGGGCTGGGTGCAGTGGGCATATGCAATCCCAAGGTCGTTGGGATACCACAAATACGGACCCGACGCGAAGTTTATGTACAAGGTAGCGGGAGAATGGTAGAATTTGAAGATATGGCTGGTGACAATGGATCATAGTACGGACATGGTCCCTCTCTCTCTCTGCGTGTGTGCGTGTGTGTGTGTGT
>RHLO01000563.1:0-31903 GCA_003719415.1 Aspergillus olivimuriae | reverse complement strand
GGAGGGAAGTAGGTAGGTGGCTTAGCAGGTTAGGATTCGTAGTTTCATGGAGCAGATATGACCGCCTGCAGATGAACGTTTTATTTCTCTCATCGCTGTCCTCACTGTATTCTGCTTCGTCTCGCGCGACGGCTCAAGTGGAGACCTCGGACGCTTGAAATTGCTTGCAACCAGCATAGCATCAATCGATGATCATGGGGGGGTTAAATGGTGCGAAAATGACCGGATAACATTATTAATAAAAAACAACCCAACAGCATCCCTCTAATCTTGTCGTCCCTTCAGTAGCCGCTTGGTCACCTTGTCTTTCTCTATGATGTACACTTGGGCACCCCAACCGGAGAGGGCGTCTCTGTCGACCGCACTGAGCATCGCCTGGGAGATGGTTTCAAAGAGATCCTCGGGAGACTGCAGAGTCAATCAACAAGATGTCCAAATCTTCCAAGAGTCCACAAAACAGCAAGATGGAGGCCGATGGAATTGGGGCACGTACCAGGTCCTCCTCATACAGACCCTCGCAGGTACCAAAGAGCTGTTCGCTCGCCGTCCCGCTTACGATGAAATCCTTCGCAAAGTCGATACACCCGATGCTGTCGAAGCCGCAGATGAAGGGCTTCCCGGTTGTGGAGTTGATGCCAGCCACAACGGGGCTGACGAAAAAGGGGCCGAACCGTTTCTCGTACAGCGACGAGCTGATTAGGTTGGCCAGCGTCTGAGGAGCGATGTTCCGCTCCTCGCGGAGTCGGTACATGTTGACCTTGTAACGGAGGAGGTCGGACACCGTCGACACATCGGTAGCGAGGCCGGTCAAGCCGACAAATGTCGAGGGGGCGTAGTTGAAGATCTTGGGGAAGTTGTTGGAGACGGTCAGGGATTGCATACCCAGTCGGAGGTCACAGGCGATCGCGACGCAGTCCTTGCCGACCATGGCAACGCAGGCACCGCCATCTGTGGCATTGGAGGTTAGAATGGGGCCCGAAGGAAGGGGGGAGACGAGGAAATCAGGACGCACTGATGTCGAATGGGGAGCTCTGAGATGACGGTTAGCTGGACTGGCTGCCTATGTGGCCGAGGAAGGGCAGGGAGATGCAGGAGACCTACCATGATGGCGACGGGGAGGAGGGGGAAATTTGGACGAGACGTGAGATTCGAGAGCGAGCCAAATAGAATGAGAACAGCAAGAGGAGACCGAGAGGAATGGGGGGTGGAGGTGATTGGGGAGAAGAAGGATGGCGGAGGGAGCGTTGGAGATGATGGACGAAGCTGTGGTGAGCTGCTGTTGCTGGTGCTGGCCAACAGCGGAGCCGCCGAGCTTCTGCCGATGACGCTGGCGCCCGCTGCCTGCGCTTCTTCCGTCTTCCATCACCTCTTCGCTCTCCCGTCAACATTGCCTGCCTTTCTGCATGTACACACGGGACTGGACTCTCTCTGGCGATATCCCTCCCGTCACTCTCTCTTGATCCAGAAGAGGCCTCCCGCGAATACCTCGCCCCCCGTCCCCGACCGCTGAACTCACCAGCACTCGTTCAGACCACACCCCGCAATCCAACACCATGAGCTCCCATGTCGTGGTCCTGGACTCGACAGCTCGACGCGCAACCATCAAGACAACACCAGGCAAATATTTAACAGATGTGTTGCAAGAGGCCTGCAGGAAGCTGGGCGTCGACGCCAATCAGCATGGACTGAAGTATGCTACTTCTCAGCGGAGACAGACGAACTATAGGGACCACCCGTACTGACTCTGCATAAAGATACAGGGGAAAGCAGCTCGACCTGTCGCTCGCATTTCGTCTTTCAGGTCTTACCTCTGGCGCCAAACTTGAGCTCGTTCGGCTCTCTCGATCCCCCTCCGTCGTCACAGTCGCTCTTCAACTACCCCAATCCGAGGCACGCGGGGCTCCCAACGCACGCTTGGTAGACAAATTTCCCAGCACGACGACAATCTGGCAGCTGTTGCGCAAGTTCGAAGCGGGAGTTGCTGGGTCCACGTCCACTCGCAATTTAACCGGTCGAGGCGTCCCCGTCAATGGCGAAACTGGCCGACTACTGTATGAGACCCCGGTGGTGCAGATATTGGAGCGAGAACTGTCAGCGTTCACGGATCTGCAAAAATCATTGGCACAGCTTGGATTCAACAGTGGGAATGTCTTGGTGAGATTGACCTTCCGACGAACGGATGAGCCACTGGACGTGGCTATGGTCAAGATGCAAGAGTACTTCCAATCCTCGGAGGACACTACCGCGGAAACCCAGGCATCTACAACACCAGCTGAACAAAAAGCGGCTGAAAACGAGCCAAGCCAAACGGAACAACTGTCAACGGCTACATCCGATCCTACTCCTGGCCCTTCTGTTGTTGCAGACCAAGCATCTGAGCCCCAGACCACTGATGGTCCTGTCCCATCCGAATCAACAGAGACCTCGACGGTCTCGTCGCGTCCCGTGACGGTTTTCTCTCCCCCATCAAATGATACACCACAATCCGCCCAAACTTCCTACAACGAGAGTGACTACGTGCCATCAGTCGACCATGCAAAAGCACACCAACGTCGACTCAACCAGGCACACCAAAACAGACGACTCCTCAGTGACGCAGAGATAGCCGCAAAGGCTTCAGCAGAGGAAGAGCGACGGGCAGGTATCAAGGAAGTGGACGTCAAGGTCCGCCTCCCTGATCAGAGCCAGGTCGTCGCGAAATTTGGACAGCAGGATACGGGCAAAACCCTTTACGATTTCGTACGGAATTGTCTCGCCCAGCCTTTCTCCCAGGAGAAGTTCAACATCGCTTATTTCCCGACTGTTGGCGCCAGCGCCAACAATCGAAAGATCCAAAACATAGTGCCAGACTCCGACCAAAGGCTATTAATCAAAGATCTCGGCATGGCTGGACGTGTCTTGGTTAATTTCTCCTGGAACGACAACACCTCCGCCGCCGCTCGACGGAGTGGAGGGCCGCTTTTGAAACAGGAGCTTCAAACGCAAGCCCAGGCGATCAAAGTTGAGCAACCTGCGGAGGTCATGGACACCTCCGCAGATGCCGTCGAATCCCAGCCTGGACCTTCACGGCAAGGCGAAAAGCCGGGAGCCCGCAAAGGAGGTGGGCTGCCCAAGTGGTTGAAACTCCCGGGAAAGAAATAGTCACTCTGCGAGGCCTTCCGGTCCTAGAGGCCAATTATTCTAGCGCTGGCATGTTATGTTCATACATTCCTGGTTTGATTTGACGAAGCAATGAAGCCACATCACAAGTCACTTATTATAGCTTTCGTTCTACCCTGTAAACGTAGGCTATGACCATCGCTGATCAACATCTACCTACACTCTACGCAGAAGAGCCCAGGTCCAACCCTACAAACCGCAAAGGTAAAAGGGTCAAAAGAGACCACAAGGTGGAAGAAAAAAGTAAACCCATTCAGCAAGTTGAAAGAAACCAATCCCAGTGGTATTGCATTAGATTCACAGCGAACCATGTATGAATTTTCAGTCCACCTGTCCACGCATGTGGAATCCCACTTCTTCCCCCTTCCCCGTTCCTACATCAAAAGCGAAGAAGAGGCAGAAGTACAAGAAGACGAGAGAGCGACATAACTAAGTATGAAATGCCATTTTATTTTTTCCCTCGCTTTTTATGGACAGAAAATCCCCCCAACACGCCACGCCAGCAGGTCACCGACTCACTTCATTCGTTTCGTTATCTCGTTCTTTTGATCTTTGGCTAATAGGAGAGAGAACAACTTGGACGGAGAGGAAGGAGGTATTTAGTGAGCACCCGTGCGGCGGGCCTCAGCGATGACGCGCTGCATGTCCTCGACCTTGCGCTTGCCACGGCCGAAGGTACCGAGCTTGAAGAGTCGTTAGTATGATCTCGATGAGCGAGGTTGAGTGCCGTGAGGATTGCGTGGGGGGAAGGTCGTTTGTCTCGTGTCTGTCCAGGAACAATCGTCTTTCGTATCCAAGCCTAACCATCGACATAACCAAACAGGCCATATAGACAATGGCATGGCCAGAGACCGAAACCCAGATTTCCACCGACAGACCGAAACAAAACATCCTCCTCTCCAAGGAATCCGGCATATCGAATCAGGTCAGACGTACTCTCTTCTTAGCGAGCTTACGAGCGCGCTTGTCCTGAGTGTTTCTCAGGAGTTCGATGATACGGCGCTCATAGGGGGCAAGACCAACAACCTCACGGGCGATCTCGCGGACGAACTGGGTGCGGCGAGAGGACTGGCCCTTGGTGCGGCTGATGCGGTTCTTGGGGGTCTCGAAGGGGGTGGTTTTCTGTATCGAAACATCGGTTAGTACGTTATCCTTGCGTGACTGTATATTGCGAGAAATCTGAATCGATCGGAGTTTTTGTCGGCCAAGAAGTCAAGCGGATTGTTGCATCGAGGGTGTGTCGGTCATTCATCTCGTATGGTGCAGCGTTCCATATGTTGAAAATTTTTGGGAGTCTCCACGCAAATTTCTTCTTGCTCCTCTTTCGCATTCGCGCAAAAATGCAGACATTGCTTCCAGAATGTTTGAATTCTCTGTGACGTTCACGGTGCCGCTCATGTGCATCCCTCAAATCTTCCGTCCTCCCAAAACTTTTTGCCAGACCTCACGATATCCGCTCGACTTCTCCGATTCGATTCGATTCGATTCCCGGGGCACAAAACAGGAGCAGGGGAGAACCTACGTGACCCTTGTTGAGACCCACGATGATTCCGGAGCGTTCTTGGGCCATGTCGACGGTTGGGACTGGGTTGGCGACGACGGTGGTTGCTGAGGAGTTGTCGAGTCGATGGGCGTCTCGGTGCGGATGGGAGCGCGATGGAGTCGCCCGGATTTTGGTTGGCTAAGCGGGCGGTGCGTAGCGAGTCTTAGGGCTTAGGGCTTGATCTGTCTGGGTGGGTGCCTGATTAGTGGACTTGCGCCTCAGGTGTCGATTATTTTCATCAGACTAGGCCCGATCGGGAAATACTCCAACACGACCAAGTGTAAAAAAGCCAGTGTAAGTACTTTCTGATGGACAGCAGCCTTCTACTTTGGGATACCCACAATATAATTATCTTTGGCATGGAAGACTCTACTCCTTCAGTGATTTCTATGTATTATTCAACCCATCCAGTGAAGTATATGCGTAAAGTGAATTAGAAAGTATAAACATTAGGTATCTACATCTTCTCAAGAACATGTCCCGACTCAGACTCAATATCCACCTCGACAATTTTCAAGATCCCCTGATGACTGGATCCACCCCGTACCTCCCCAATCCCAGGACAATACTTTCCCTTCTCCGAACCATCTCCCGCCTTTGCCTTTGTCTTCGTATAGCAAAGACCCTGAAAAACATCCGGGACTCCCCGCTCCCGCTCGATACCTGCCCTCTCCCAGGGACTGCTGATGCACGGGTACAGTTCAGTGTCACTGGAGCTGTCTGCAGGTTGGCGTGATGGTTGTGATGACCAGGTCGATGTTTCCAAGGCCTTGGCCATGCTGCTACGAGAAGTCCGCTCAGAGATGATGGTCTTGGTTTTGTGGAGGCAACGACGGAGTATTGATGGGAATGCCGGGAGACAGCTTGCGACGATGCCGGAGGTGATTTCAGCAGTGCTGTTGCCCGTCACCAACGTTTTTCCTCTCATTAAGGGATAGGGTTCAGATGGAGCAACTTACGTCCAGAGAAACTCCGGGAACCAGTCATGAGTTTTGTTGTGTGTGGACCGGTTTGAAGCACTCGCCACCAAACGCATGAGGCTAGACACACAGCCGCTGTGTTTATCTTTGTCAGGTATGAGAACCACAGGATGCGATGGATAGATGAAAAGACAAGACGTACAATGCACCGGCTGCAAAAACGGCAGACGTCCCCAGCTTCTTTGTGAGTTTCATCTGAAGACGCCACACACAAGCGATGGGTAGCAGGAGGATGAGGAAATCTGAGACCACATTAAAAATCGATGCCGTCATGATCAGAATGTTGATGTTGACACAGTGTCCGGGGGCATTCCGGTGCCAGATCTTCGAGCGGGGGCTACATTCGAAAATCTTGACGAGGGTGCTGGCGAAGTAGAACAGCAGGTTGACCCAGATAAGGGCTTGTATGAAGAAGTAGGTTTTGCTCTTGGCGGAAGGGGCAAAGACACGTAGATACAGTAGTAGGATGGACAACTTGGTGATTGAGATGATGGGACCGTAGAGAATCTGCGAGACATTGGCGAGCTGCAACGCTGTCAGCGTCTATCACGGCTGGCGACCTGTTGCACAGGGACGGTTGCATTGATCTAGACACTCACTTTGGAATACTCGCGCAGGTCGACGGCATTGACCTCCCACTGTTTAGCTCCATTACCATGACGATCAGCCTCAAAGCTGATGACGGCGTATACAATCAGCCCCAGCTATATGTCCTCCAGCTGTCAGCAATGGTACCTCGACCAGGGGAAGGCCGGTTCATGTGCAACATACCCAAGCGAGAACGCAGGTGACTGTTGTAAATGAAGTGAGTGAATTTATCATCTACCGAAAGCCTGTGCGATATACATACCGTCTTCCCACCCTGGAGATTTCGTGATGAACACTTTAGTATACACCCGCATCGCGACGCAGAAAGTGCTGACGGACAGGCAGACAGCCTGGGTGAGGATGTTCAGCGGCTGCAGTGGATGCTGGCCATACTCCATGGTTACTCCCGTGCTGGAGAATGGCAGATTGCTCAACACCCAGAGAGTACAAGTTGTCGTAGCAGTGGGTCCGGCATGAGGGTCTGACGAGGGAAGATATATGTCCAGCCCAGCTGTCGTTCGGGGTCATCTTGCGGCAGCAGTGCAGTGCAAGAAACCGAATCCACACCACCGGAACGCGGAGACAGACAGCAGGCTCATTTTCCCGGTGGCACGGCCACTCATGGTCGCGGCATCTTTCATGCCAAAGTAAGGAGAACGCAATTTCCGCTTACGTGCAGCCAGTCGGTGGCACGCTGACACGAAGGCCAGCACGAATGCCTGTTCACCTGCAGACGCCGTGCGACCCTTTCCCAACGAGCGAGAGACGATCGTTGCCCACCACGTTGTGGCCAGCGACGCAAGGGAGACCACAAAGAAGGCGACGAAAGGCGGGCTTCAGAAGGCTCGGGGTCTTTTTGAGTCTTTCCGGACTTGGTGCTTGGTGCTTGGCAGATCGTCCATGCATCGGCTCCGCCATCGCTACGATATAACTCCCACGCAATGGGTCATGGTCGGGTCCTGTACTTCCCAGTGGGTTTTCTCTATTCCCTATTCCTGTTATTGAACATGGATCGACTGTCCTCGGCGACTCACACATGAACGCCTACCACGCCTCCCAGGCCCTCCTCCCAGCTCTCCATCAAATCTCCGCAGAACACCTCCAGCGCCGACATGTCCAGGGTCTTGTCTAGTTCCTGCTGAAGCTGTGGACCATCCTCTCCGTGGCCCGCTCCAGATACCACCAGATCAACCAAGGATCCGAGAATCCCCGATTCAGAGATGCGAGATTTGAACGCGCGTGTATTCTCCCGGATTCCTTCATGGACCTGGCGGGCAGCCTTGGCCAATTGTTCTACTCGCTCCTTGGGCAGCTTGGCCTTTGATCCTTTCTTCAACGCGATCGAAGAGATCAAGGAAATCGCCTTCAGCGACTCCAGCGCCATGTAGAACGCATGGAAGGTCTTCCAAGTCGGAGCGGATGGGGCGTCGGATTTTAGATAGATGCCTGTCGTCGACGCGATCGGAGAGATTTTTGCATCGTCCAGAGTGAGCTCCTGTTGTTTTGCGTCAAGCCATGTCTGCACTTCAGCGAGAGAACCCTCCGCCTGCGCAGGTGAGACAGATTTGACTCCACTGAGGAAGCAGACGATCTTCAGGAGGTTCAAATTGACCTTGGCGCTGTCTATTTCGTGAAGAGTCATCTCAGAAGCGGCAATGGATCCTACGACATCTTCAAGGCGAGGGATTTCAACCTCAGGAGAGACAGGCTTTTGAAGAGTGAGGCCCCGCAAAATACCAAACAGGCGCTCCGTAATCTGGGAGGATTTGATCCAGTGTTCCTGCGATTCATTAACATTGTCCTGTATGGAAGGCCAGGACCCGACGTACCCGAGGCATTGGCCCAAGACGAATGCGCTCCTCGAATGTCGGCTGCCCTGGAGTTTCGCAATTCATGAATGCATCAAACCTACGCTGGTCCACCAAAGCAGAGGTATCGTTCGCTACAACTTATCATGAGTATACAGGGCATTCAACATGTCAATATCAACTTACCAAGCTCATCATAGCGACTCATGGGGTCTCCACCGGCTAGTCGATGTATACGCTTGACATCCAGGGCCCACATTCTGCGACAGATGCTTTGTTTCAAACGGCGCTGGAGTTCAATAGTTCCTTCAATGTTCACGTAGCTTCCGTGCTCCAGACCGCTTGTTCGGTGGCGAACGGTAGTGATATCTGCATTGCGATAGAAAGTGAGAGCCTGCACAAATGCCGACTGAGGACGGAAGTCCTTGTATTCGGCATAGTCAACAGGGGGTGCCGAATGGGGGTGAATAGTTGCAAGGCGAGTGAAGAGGTTATGAGCCACCGTCTCAAACTGCATCTGCTTGACCGAAAGCTTGCTGAAGGTCTTCAGGGCTAGAGACCCAGCTCCTAAGCGGAGATAGATCCGCACCAAAAGTAGCAATGCCTGGTAATTGTGGGGGGAGTCGACAAGGAGACGCTCCAGGATAGCGGCAGCACGGATAAGAGCGGTATCCGGGATTTCGCCCTGGCTTCCCTTACCCCAGGCTGCGCCAAAGCGCATCAGTCCCATGGCAGCAAGGAGACACAGGTCATCGCTGGGTTGACTTTCGATCGTCGAGGGAGCATCCTTTTTCTCTGGACGCTCCATTTCACGGTATATCTGCAAGCAGCGCGCAACGAAATCTTCCACTTTGGACTTGGATACATTGCCGGCGTCAGCTGACAGCAGCAGACAGTACTCGAATTTCAGAGCGTTGATGATCCCAACGCCATTTCGTCCCTCAAGCACCGAGTCAGCCTACACCGGGGTACATTCAGAGTAAGCAAAATTACCTTTTCGTCTTGGCTTTTTGACGCATATTCAATAAAGTTCGACTGGGCAGTCGTACTTAACTTTGCCAAGCATCCCAGAAGATCGCCAAAGCAGTAGAGCTTTTGCTTGTTGTGATCAAAGTATTCTTGGCAAGCAGAAAGCACTTCCTCATCCTTCACCTTGCCCGACTCCAAGCCCCACTGGAGCAGGTCTAGGCGAGCCAGCTGGGCATTACGAGATTTAGGTTCCGACTGGATAAACTCGTTGATAAACTTCTGAGTTTCGGCAGTGGTCCTGCAAGGCTAGTCAGTAAGTCTCCGTGATACATAAATATCGCAATATGACCCACTCTGATGTGTTGATGTTCCGCGTCGAATTGACAAGAACGCTCCATACTGCCCAGTCATCCCGCTCCTGAAGAGCTTTGCGTTCTGCGTCGTTGGCAGGAATTGCAAGTAGGCTTTTTGTGTAAGACACCCCCTCAGCCCACATCTGTGCCTTCTCCAGGTTGACAAGCTTCACGCCAACAAAAGTCCAGTCGTTCTGGATGACGCGCGAAGCAATCCCGAGGTTTTCGCTATCAAGGATCTTGACAATCTCGGCATGGCAGCCTTGAGACTCAAAAATCTTAACAAGCAGCAACAGCTCCTCGGAGGACTGAATGGCTCTGGGAGGGCTCAGCAACTCTTTCTGTTTTTGAATTTAAACCGTCATCATCATGCTCCCGATATCGTAACGACGTAGTCAATGCCACGACAGCATCAAAACGGCGGGGGAGATATAAGGATTAGTAGCATACCGGATCAGAAGGCACGCTTTCGGCAGCTTTTGAGGCCATACGATAAGCCAATCTGCCAAAGAGTTTGCGGTCCACGTCTGAGCCAGCCTCATCCGCAGAGACAAGATAGCTGAGGAAGATGGCCCAAAGATGATACTTCCGGTTCTTGGGAAAGTTGTTCTGCAGTGTCATGGCAGCCTATTGTACGAGAAGCTCGCCATTTAGCCCACGGCATACTCTACTGGGGTATCCGAGCAACGTACCTTCTGCGCCGACTTCCAATCGTCGCCCTCGAACGCATATGTAAACCACCGCATCTGGAGATCTAAATCCTGCGATTTCGCATTCGCTGCCTTCTCCCAAAGAATCCTCATTGTCTCCGATTGTCCACCCATTTTCTTTAGTGTCTGGTACAGCATGTCGAGAGTATCAAGGTCCGTGGTAGGAGGATCCGCTTTGCATAAATCGAGGGTTTCGGCAACGCCGCGCTGTTTATGAGCCTCGTCGGTATGTTGGAAAAGAATATTAGCTTTCCATGCCTACGCCAGACCAAGTTAGCCCTTGCCCCAGAATCAATACATAAAGTCACCATCTATTCGTGCCGTTGATTGATAACGTGGTGTTCCGGATGACCAACCTTGAGAAATCTCGAATTCTCCCCTTTCTTCATCCGCTTGTCAATCAGCTGCAATGCCTGCTTCAAGTTTTGTCCGTCAATGGCATCCTGGATCTGCTTGTTCCGCCGATAGAACACGGCATCGTTGGTGGACATGGTGGGTGAGGGGAAGGAGTCTCAGTTTGAAATGATTGGGACCGAAAACGACGGGCTAGTATGCTGCGCAGTCAAGCACAGCACACAGGATGTGCAGATGACGGGGCTGCGAGAACAATGAGAAACAGAAGGAAATGAAAAACGAAGTGTTGAATGCGATTAACTTCCCCTGGTGATCAGACAGCCATAGATTGTGGTGGTTTTTTGTTCGGCGGGGAAACTCCAGAGGGAAGGCGGTGAGCACTGATGTCACTCAGGGACGTTCAGTACAAGAGGGTTCTGTTAGTAAAAATTGTAAACAAAACTTGTGAACGGAGTAGGTAGAGAAAAATGGAGGAACATGTATATATTCAAGAGAAAGAGAAGGCGCTTTGTGGTTGAAAATTTCGCGAAGTCCACACCCGAATATATCTATCTACCATGAAAACAGTCTATCCAATCCATAACTCCGAAGGCACATCTGCAATTTATCAACTGTGAACACCATTTGTATTCCTAATGCTGGGCCATGAAGCTAGCTCTAAGTATTCGTAAAATAAAGTAAGGTATGGAATCGAATAGACATATAGTACATGCAGAAGACCGCCCGACTCCATGAAAATAATACCTGAGGCAGAAATAACGCTTATCTTGCAGCGCAACAAAACAACAAGAGCGAGATAGAATCGAGACACCCGGAATGGTATAGATTTTTGAGGAAACATCCCATAAAGCAATGGGTATACGGGCTTGTCAATTTCCGTGGCGCTCAAAAGATCAAGCCGATTGAAAAGCGAATTGGCAATCGCCTTTGACTCCCAGCCCCATGGATGAGACGAATTGGGCACAGCATGGCTCTCAGGGTTGTTTTGAGAAAGTTATATTTTACAACTACCTCCAATGAACCAAGCCTTTTGTTTGCCCTTACTTTGCGGCTTTTTTCTGGGTCAACTGGGACATCATTAGCTATTTGTCCATCAAATAAGCGATCCCGATCTTGAGCAACTGCCCAAGAAACGTGATCATCTGCCTTGAGCGACTACTGGCAACTGAAATGACATCTCCAGCTGGTGGAAAACATACCCATTGCTTTTTGCAGTCACGGTAAGCCCTAGGAAGTTTCTCATTAGTATATGGGATAGGAAGTCGATGGGCGTGCAGGCGAAAGAAGGCCAATCCCAGCACATCTATGCTAGCTATGTTGAGAGCAACCAGGTAAACATACTGGAAATAATCACCGCACATCTCCCGGTCATAGCCATTCCGCTTCATACATTTCAAGCTCCGATCAGCAAAGTCTTGACATGGGTCATAGTACTCGCTTGCACTTTTGCTATAGCGGTCATGGCTGTTAGTCCCGAATGGTAGAGTATCGGCATCGGAGATTGCGGGAGAACAGTTGAAGGTTCCAAAGCATCAAAACTGACGATTGTCTTATGTGTCCCACAGAGGAGATGCTAGGCTTGGGCAAGATCAAGATCCACCAGAGCATTATGGCATACTCACTTGGAGAATTTACGTTCCGTCTGTCCCCAGGAGTTAGGATGCTCCTGGGAGCCAGAAGACGGCTGAGACGCTTGTTCTGACTGGGAAGACATGAGACGAGGAGAGATCGCAACAGACCAAAGACTGTGTTAGATAAATTGATAAACGCTGTAGATTATCGTCGACAAATCATGAACGGTACTCCGGAATACTCCCCATCGCCAACATTGGAACTTCCATTTCTGGACCCTGTCACGTTCATTTACGGATTACATCAGCACCACAAGCTGACTCATCCACGCTTCGGACTTTTGCACGTGATAATATCGATGATAGTTTGCATATTTCGACGAATAGCATTACGGTCAACACCAAGGTAGTCAAATAGATAGAGCTCATATAGCCCGGTATAAACCCAACAGCGCCAGTCGAAAGACCACTGACTTTATGGAGGTGGAGGTGGGGGATATGGTCGGCATCGCCGACTTAACATCTTCAGAGCTCACGTTGAGATCCAAACGTCGATGTGCTCAATCTGTTGGAGGGTCGACCCACGCCCCTCCGTTGTCATAGCGTTGAGGATGCAAAGACAGATCAATACCATGCAGGAGCCCCAGAGCCCCAACATTGCTGGCAAAAAAAGGGGTTGGTTTTCGTGAGCCTGTCCATTATTGTTAGCTCCTCACATCGTCTGTACCCAGGACCCTGCAAGCGCCGGTGATATAGAGAGGTCAGAGCGTACTATCGAGGACGAGTCGCGTTGAACCGAGTGCCAGCTGAACCAGCGTCACTGGTGTGATAGATCGGCCAGGAAAGTGGACGTATGGAGGGCGGTTCCTGGGTCCCGACGGATGCTTCCGTGGATGTTTGGAGCGTTTGGCAAGAAAAAAAAAATGCGAGGTCTACTTGCGCGCGCGGCGGTCGCCCTGGCCAGACCAATCACTTCCTCCAGCCCGTGAGGAACCAACCTCATCCTCATTTCTTCATCTCACCTTCTGTCCCATCGTTCTGGCTCAGCCAGGGCCCGTATCCTCTTGTTCGTCATTCTCGCAGACCCCGTCTGAGTCCCCGTTACTCGCCGCTCACCATCACCGGGTAATTCGTCATGCTAGCATCCTCTATATGTTCCTGATAGGTCCCTGATTACACGCCACCGACCGACCTCACTTTGATCTGAGGCAATTCTTCCACCACGAACGCCTGCTACCTCCCTCCTGAATTCCGATTACATCC
The DNA here is from genome assembly GCA_003719415.1 of Aspergillus olivimuriae. NCBI lineage: Eukaryota > Fungi > Ascomycota > Eurotiomycetes > Eurotiales > Aspergillaceae > Aspergillus > Aspergillus olivimuriae. The sequence continues at coordinate 18,605 of RHLO01000563.1, read as the reverse complement.
TTATAGACTCCTCCGGACCCGTTTCACATATGCCGAGACGTTCTGCTTCGCGCGCCTCTCCCCGCGGGGCCTCTCACCCCACGAACGGGATAAGCTCGACGCATGGGTCACAAACGGACACATCCGGCGTGAGTATCCAGTTTATATCTTAAAAAGATGTGACTAATTAGTCTTACCACTAGCTATCCGAGACGTTACAAGGTCATGTCGATGATATTCGAGGCCTGCTACAATGTGGAATCTGTATTCGGCCACTGTACGAGCCTTTCACTCTGGCCTGCGGGCACACGTTTTGCTATAGTGTTAGTCCAATATATACCCATTACATCTGCACGGCAAATAAATTGACGCTTTCAAAGTGTTTAACGTCATGGTTTTGCGGCGGGAGATCCAACAGAACATGTCCAGATTGCCGAGCTGCGGTGAAATCACAGCCCGCCCCAGCTTACCTCGTAAGTTGTCATGAACTCTGCATAGCCCGCCAATTACCAGAATAGAAATCTGATGTTCCTTATTGCAGGTCCGTACCCTTGTTCAATTATTTACAGGTCGCGCCGAACTGCTCGAGGGGGACGAAACGACGGCTGATCACGCCAACAACCAACGTGAGGAGGCAGAAAGGGTCGAGGCGGATAAAAACAACCCCGACCGCAAGGAAGGAGGTTTATTTCGAGGGACGTTCAACAGGTGGCGGGCAGGTGGGCCACCCCTCATTGACGTGGAGGACAATGTTGTGCGCTGTCCACACTGTTCGTGGGAACTGGAAGATAGCAATAGGTGCTCGCAATGCGGTTACCGCGAAGATGCAGACGGATTATCCGACGATACGGGTTACTTGGATGAATCGGAGGCAATGTCTGAAGTGACAGATGACTTCGATGATGGCTACGATGACCCATTTGCGGAACTGGACGATTTCGGTTGGAACGAACTTTCCGAGGTGTTTCCAGGTGCCCAGATGGACGCTTTCAGCAGACCGCCATTCGGACATCATGACATACGCAGCGGCCACTTCTCGGGGCGTCCATACTTTCCATTCCCTCTGGAACAAATCACGTATGACTCAATGCGCTCAGAGTCTCGGAGTATAGATGAATCGGACTATTCGGATGATACAGAAATGGACTCGTTCATTGACGACGGGCCTATTGAAAATGGCTTCTCTGAATCGGATCGGTCCACGGTCGTGGGAGGTCATGACCGCGGTTCTCCTAGTGGCAGAGATGAGCATCACTCGATCAGGAGCTCGCTTTCTTCTAGTCCCCAAATCTCTTCGGCCAGTGATCTATCGCTAAGGAATTTGATTTCTCCTACCCCTCGGCTTTCTTCTACTGATGTTTCCCATCGCACTGACCTGGCCACCACTGACGAAGAGGAACATTCCAGCGAAGATGATGACGAGGACGAGGACGAGGACGATGAAGAGGACGAAGAGGACGAAGAGGACGAAGATGTGAGACCTCTTCATCGTCAACGCCCATTCCATCCCTCAGGTACAGGTACTTCTGTCAGGGAGAGCAGAACGTCCGAAGCGTCCAGATCATCTAGACCAACATCGTCCAGGCCATCGGCGTCCAGGACATCCAGGCCGTCCCACTCATCACGCTCACATTCGAGCTCAGCTCATCGCCATGAGAGACGGCGGCTCCGACAAAATGATTCTAGAGGAACATCCAGGTCAACTGCGATTAATTTGGACGATGATGACTCCGATGAAGGCCCTGTCGGGCCTGTGAGAAGGATGAGGGATAGGGGAAGTCGCCGACAGAGGGCTTACTGAGTCCTTTTCAATCACCTATCCCTCAGCCAGAGGAAATATTTCGCTCCCTTTTAATCCGCTTGGCGATTTCCGTTCTCGAAATCGTATTTTCTGGGAGGACGTTATGAGATTTTACCGAAGAATGCCATTGCAAGTGGCCATATGATGGCCACTGTAGCTGCGTTGAAAGTCTAAGAGTTTTCACCGCTTGAAGGGGTGAGTCTCAACGAAAACTATTTCCACGACGAAGACCGTGAATGATCCCGACGACGAATGCCAGCCACACTTCTACATATTCACCTCAAATACCGTGTGTCAATTTTGACGGAATTTTTTTACCAATGGGCTTTCCTTCATCTTCTTCTTCCATTATTATTATTATTTCTTTTTATTAGCGAATGGCTGGTGCTGGGGGACAAGGGTCTTATTATTAGCAGAACATATTTTTTATCCACTTTCAATGGGTCAAGCAAGAGCTTTGGAATTCCATAAGTTTTTCTAGAGGAACAACTGCTCATTCGAAATACATTATTCATACAGCACATTATTTGAGGGTAATCGTACGAGGAGTTAGGAGCTCCCAATAATGGGTCTTGATTGTGTTTTCCAAGCACTTATGTACATTCGGCCCAGTAGTCTTCAACACGCAGTAGAACAGAACAGAGGGAGAAAGTAGACACCTCAACTCAAGCCGGTCTAATGCAAAACTTTTATAAACCAACATGCAAAGACCACCAGTCCGGGAATAAGTTACAATGTAAGAAAGGAGAATACATACGCCATGACCACAATGATGATTCGTTCCACAAAGATATACTACGCCTCACCCCTCGACAGCTGACTGGAGACGAAGGGAACTTCAAAGACGACCGCGCCGTTTCGGCCATCGGATGCGGTACCCTCGTAGAAGTTATTAGCGAAGCACTTCCACCGGCCGAACCGATGTTCTTTGCCGACAGCGGCCACAATGCACAGGCCTCGGGGTTCTGGCTCTGACGACTTGGACTTGGACTTGGACTCGCTCAGCGATTGGCCGGGTTTGACTGTGTCGGCACGACGCTCGAAAACGGCAATGTCGTTGATGACACCCTTGATCAGTGGCTCGATCTCCTGGGCGTGGTCGTGGTTCGAGTCAATGGCCGTGTGATCAGGGTTGGTTGGGGTGTCGAATGCGAGAGACTGTTTGAGCTGCGCAGATGGCGTGTCTGGGACAGGGAGGAGCTGTGAACCGGCGCCAACAGGCCCCAGGGGCTGAATGGACTTCTTGTCCTCAGAGATTTTCCATGCACGAACGAAACCGTCCCAGCTACCACTGAGGACGATGTCCGTACCCGGCACAGTGGCCAAGGCAGTTATCCACCGGGGCATGCGGCGGAGGAAACGAGAGTTGGATGCTGCAGTTTGAGGGTCCACTTCGGCGGTAAGTTCGTCAACTGGGGGCATTGGGTCGAGGCCGTGAGCAAGGGGGATGGTGTAGAGCGGCTTTTTCTTGTGAATCGACCACAGCGAGAGAGCACCGGAGTCGGAGCCGGTGACGAAATGTGTGGGGGGCAGGGCTGCCACACAATCAATGTTGTTTTCGCGATAGGAGGCGTTCTTGGACGATCCACCACGGAAAATCAACTGAGACTCTTCCACAACCTTCCACAATCTAGCGGTACGGTCGCGTGCACCAACACTGATACACTGATCGAGAGCCATCGAGGCCAGCGACGCAACATTGTCCTGATGACCGAAAAGGGTTTCCACATAGGCGTGGCCGGCAGAACTCAGAGACCATGTCTTGATTGTACGATCGAAGGATCCGGAGAACAGCTGCTCTCCAGAGCTCATGCTGGAGATTTGCCGGGCAAAGGCGAGTCCACTGACGGAATCCCGATGCTGAGTGAAGGTTCTCAGAGGTGTTAAGGTCTCGGCGTCCCAGATGACCAGTTTATTGTCCTCTCCGCCTGTTGCCACAAACTTGCCCGAGGGTGAGACGGCTACCGTTAAGATATTCTTTGTGTGGCCGTGCTCCTCCCCGCTCTCAGCGACCTTTTGCAAGCCCCGTACATATTTCACTTGCCTGGGCTTCTTGCGTTGAGGCCTTGGTGCTCGCTTGGATTTTTCATTGTTTCCGTTTTCCGTAGCGGTTGAGGTTGCGAAAGCTGGAGTCGCTAACTCCCACTTGATTAAGGTTTTATCCTTGGACACTGTGTAGACATAGGGCGTGTGGACTGCGATGGAGGTTGTTGACTGGGTATCTGCTCGAAAAAAGGAATGCGAGGCTGTAGAAAACGACAGGTCCGAAGCTATCTGGCGATATACACGACCTTTGAATTCGTCCTATACGCCACGTTAGCCGCCCACGAAGCTCAGTGGATAGTCAAGGCGAAATGGAAAACGTACCACATCCTCTTTTAGTCTCTCTGCAATCAGATCACGATCAATCTCAGCAGCATCAAATCCTGCCTCGTCCACCACCACCTCTTCTCGGACATTGTCCAAATATCTCTCGGCGAGTTTTAACCTCCGATCAGCGGCCGTTTCTCCATCATCCGATTCCGAGCCACTCTCCTCGCCCTCAGATAGCCCAGCCCCGGAGCTCGCTTCATCATCATCCAAGTCGCTACCCGAAATCGATTGTTCTCTTTCTCGTGCTCTGCGACCACCCTTGGCGTTCGCGTCGCCGGTGGCATCGACACCTCGCTTCTTGGAGCCAGGGCCACCGGCGCGATCCTCCCTCTTGCGCTTGCGCTGCGCAGCGGGTACCGTGAAAAACGAAGACATGTCCTGCGGGTGATCTGGGAGGACAGGGCTGGCAGGGCTCGACTGGACTGTACGGAGCTGCGATGGAGGTGGAGCGGCGTCTTCTCACTTTTTTTCTGCCGGTGGTCCGTGCAGGCGGAAAGCGCATCAACATTACGCCTAAATGCTGACTCAGCCCCGGGCAGCTCTCCGCCTCAGGCTCCCAAAGCAGCTCCAGGCAATCGAGCTCCACGCTGTGCCATCATCCTCTTCCCATCCTCTCCTTCTCCTGCTGCCCACTGGCTTCTGACCCCCTCCATCTTTCGCCCTCTATCCTAAGAACCCGTCTTCATTATGTGGGTCTCTACACTGCCTCGGAATGGAATGAACCCCACACTGATTCACTCGTTCACAGGGAGGTTCTACTCGGCATCACTGGCAAGGACTTCGTCCTTCTGGCGGCTTCCAAAGCTGCTATGAGGGGCCCGACCATTCTCAAGGCTGAAGATGACAAGACGCGACAGCTCAACAAACACAACCTAATGGCCTTCTCCGGGGAAGCAGGTGACACCGGTGCGTAAACCCTCGGGTATCTCGTACACCGCCAGCTAATTGGAATGACGCCGGACAGTGCAATTCGCGGAGTACATTGATGCCAACATCCAACTATACACGATGCGGAACGACACCGAGCTCCGATCCGAAGCGGTTGCGAACTTTGTCCGGGGAGAATTGGCGCGGAGTCTGAGATCGCGGAGTCCCTACACAGTTAACCTGTTGCTGGGTGGTGTGGATCCTATCACGGAGAAGCCTCACTTGTTCTGGATAGACTACCTGGCTTCGCTTGCGCCAGTTCCATATGCCGCTCACGGCTATGCCCAGTAAGTGGTGCAGGGCGCCTCGACGCCGGGGAAATGTCGTGCTAATTGGTCTCAGATACTACTGTCTATCCACCCTCGATAAGCACCATCATCCCGACATCAGTCTTGAAGAAGGCATGAAGCTGTTGGAAATGTGCACGGATGAGCTGAAGCGCCGGCTACCGATCGACTACAAGGGGGTAAGTTTCTTATCCGTCCTCCCTTGCTGTGCTTTATGCTAACTACATTGCTTTGCTAGGTTCTCGTGAAGGTGGTAACTAAAGACGGCGTGCAGGAGGTGCCTTTCGATAATGACAAGATCGTCAAGTGTGCTTAATGAGGCGTTGTATCATACCAATATTTGCTTTGATTTTCGGTATACGGGACATGGTTTTCACACGATCAGTTGCATGGCAGGATATTTTCCATGACATTGATCTATCCGTAGTACCAGTAGCAGGTAGCCTTCTTCATGAACATCGAAATAGAGCAAGGTTCCGAAAGGATGATGCCATGTGCGTATGAAGAACAACATGTTGCAGTGCCAAGTCAGAGCTCTGTGATGGTATGACGCTGACTGAGGCGGATGTTTGTCCTGTTTGCATCCGGCCGCTTCTATCGCGTCTTTGGCAGCTTGCAATCCCGCAACGGCCGTCTTTACAACCCTTCAATCTCGACCATTCGCCCAGTCATGATGTCGAAGAGACAAGCCGAACTGCCGCTCGAAGAAGACCTCCCAGCAGGCTCCCCCCCTTCGAAAAAGGCCCGAGTGGAGGACGATGCGGACCAAGATCATCAACGGATGAGTGGACGAGAATTCGAGCAGGACGAGCGCAATGGCAAGGACATACTTGCAGCCGCAGATCAAGAAGGAGAAGAGCTGAGGGAGGCCGCGCAGGATGATGGTGCCGATTCTTCCGATTCTGGCGAGGCCGACGAGGACAAGCCGGCTATCGCAGCCCCGAAGCGCCAGAGCGCGCCCATGGAGGGTTATAGCGACCTCTACCTAGACACGATCAACCGACAAATCCTGGACTTCGACTTCGAGAAACTTTGCTCAATCAGTCTATCCAACATCAATGTATATGCATGTCTCGTTTGTGGCAAATATTTTCAGGGCCGGGGTCCCAAGTCGCATGCCTACTTCCACGCCTTGGAAGTCTCTCACCATGTCTTCATCAACATGGGCACAAAAAAGGTCTATGTCCTGCCAGAGGGCTACGAGGTGCAGAACAAGAGCTTGGATGATATCAAATATGTGGTAGATCCGTACTATTCGAAGGCAGAGGTGGCCAAACTGGACAAGGAGGTTCACGATGCCTTCGACCTTGCGGGCAAACGTTACCGACCAGGTGAGCTTAATCCGCTTTAGGCTTACTTTCATAGCCTTCAAAACTAATATGTATGCTAGGATTTGTCGGTATGAACAACATCAAGGCTAATGACTACCTCAATGTCGTGGTTCAGCTCCTCGCGCACGTCTTCCCCATTCGCAACTACTTCCTGCTGCATGAGTTCCCAACCCCGGGTACACCACAGCTCGTCCTTCGTTTCAGCACATTGGTTCGAAAGCTGTGGAATCCTAAAGCGTTCCGGTCCCATGTGTCACCGCACGAGTTGCTGCAAGAGATTGCTCTTCGGTCCTCCAAGCGCTTTACTCTGACGCACCAGTCCGACCCCGTCGACTTTATGTCTTGGTTCTTGAACAACCTGCATCTATCGCTGGGGGGCTCCAAAAAACCATCGAAGACCCCGACTAGCGTCATCCAGGCTGCATTCCAGGGCCATCTCAGAATCGAAAGCCAAGCCATCACCGCCCATTCAGACACGCAGAACGCTCGTCTGGTGTTCACCGAATCTGGTACCATCAACAGTCAAGTCACCCCCTATCTCATTCTCACGCTGGACCTCCCACCTACTCCTCTTTTCCAATCCGCCAATCGAGAATCCATCATCCCTCACGTTCCCCTCACCACCCTTTTGAACAAGTACAACGGCATCGCTGCATCCGAGAAATTGGCGCACCGTGTTCGACATCGCCTCCTCCACCCTCTCCCGCCTTATCTCTTCTTCCACATCAAGCGCTTCAGCAAGAACCGCTTTGTCTCCGAGCGCAACCCCACGATCGTCACCTTCCCCTCGACTCGATCCCTCGACATGTCCCCCTATGTCGAACCCAACCCGAACGTCTGGCCTCCCAGCGAGCCCATTCTTTATGATCTCGTGGCCAACATCATTCTTGACCCCACAGTTGCCGCACCGGGTGCTGGTGAAGATGCCGCTGTAGACAAGGGTGTGAACGCTGCAAGCGGTGCCTCTTCGTCAGGTGCTGGTGCAGGCAACGACAAGGTCGCCTGGCACGTCCAATTGCACGATAAGGCCATGTCTGCGGAGAATGCTCGGCTCCAGGGCTCTCATACGGGTGAGCAGCGTGGACCAGAGTGGCTTGAGATCCAGGATCTATACGTCAAGCGGGCAGAGACGGAAACCCTGTTCACCCGTGAAGGGTATCTCATGGTCTGGGAGCGTCGGAAGACTCCTGGCACGGCCAAGGGGAAGGGAAAGAAGGCCGCGTAGTAGGTTTTTAATAGATAGCAACATTTATTCTTTTAATTCTAGGGTAGGAGGTCAAACTTGGGCTTGCGGGACAAACTTGATTGTGTCTTGCACAGGCTGTCTCTTCTACTCATGTACGGTACGGAATTTCTCTGGGCCTTGTGAAGTTGCTATGATTTGTATAATTAAAGGCTATGATGATGATATACAACCAAAAGCTTTTCTCCTAATCTACATCCAAACTCGCATCAGAGCATGCAAGTAGTAGCAGGGTGTTCAACATTGGTAGCATTTTGCGTACGTGGACAATGCACAATTCACAATTTACAGTGTACCCCAACCGCAGAACCTTCTACCAACCCTGATAGCTGCTCCGGAGACAATTCCCCAGACACTAGCATTCACAGCGGCATGCATTCCAATCATGAGCGTCAACTTGCCCATATATGCGAGGACATCAGCCCGAGAGCCCCCGCCACCCCACGCTCCCATCGGGATGATATCAGAGCGGAGAGCAACAGGAGCCCTCGTCGACGAGAGGTAGGAGGAAGCGAGGGAGCGCAAGTACAAGGACTCGAGAGGTAGGAAAAGCACCGTGGTAATCATAGACGCAAGGTGAGACGCAAGAGAATCGACCGGATGAGAAGAGAGTATGGTGACACGATGTGGGGTGGAATTATTGGCGGGGAGATTCTCACGGACCGTGGGATCGCCTATACGAGGAAGCATTTCAGAGTCGAAGCCGTTCTCAAGAATCGCGTCTCCATTGAGGGACTGCTCATGGACCTCTTCTTGGCCAGGCTCTTCCACCGAATCTGGAAGGATGTTGCCGCGGCTTGTGACCTGCTCTTCAATGGGTCTAGCCAGGGCACGCTCAATTACGGCATGTTGCTGTTGTTCTGGGGATGAGACAACTGGGCCCTCTTCCTCTGGATCAGGAGAAAGACCCGTGGTCAGGTTTGAGAGACCATCACTATCCATAGCGTCGGAGTGGACAATTGTACTCAGGCTCTGTCCCTGACTGGATAGCAAACTATCCAACACATCAGATACAGATCGACGTCTTGCAGACTCTCCATTTACGTCCACATGCTCGATATTGCTGTCCAATGCAGGGTTCGCAGCTTGGTTTCTAGACTGTCGGTTCCCCAGCAGCTCTAATTGCATGGTGATAACATCAGAGTTTTGATGGATCAACGATGCACGGACGCGAGGTGAAGTTGGCGAGGATGTTTCAGGAGAGGAAGGGCGAGAGAAGAGGGTGTTAGAGCGTGAGTTCCGCCGGCTTTCGATGGAAGATGGATCAATATTTTCTGCATTGGAAGGAGGACTAGAGGCAGGAGGCAGGGCGTTTGGTCGTGTTAACGGAGCAAATTCAGAGAGATCGGTACTGCTGAGCTCGGCCGGTGATTGGGATATTCCCTCACTCGAAAGAACCCGACTTTCACTGAAGTCTGTCGGCCGTTCGTGTGCCTGGTTAGAGTCAGGGAACCCCGAGAGATCGTTCGTCTGCAAAGATTGTCCTCGGATCACCTCTTCTGGAGCAGGAGGAACTGCAGATTGTCTCTGAAGCCGCTGTCCTCGAGGTTGTCGCTGGGTCTGCACTTGATTATTGTCTGAAGAAGAAGGCTCGTTCACTTCGCTTCTCTGACGAGAATTCGTCGCGATCTCCGAAGAACGTGCAGTTCCAGTATTCTTGATGCCAAACCATCTCAGAACAAAAAACCGGAAGAAATCCAGCTCGTAAATAAAGTCCTGAAGGAAGGACAGGTTGCTTCGCCGGTTCTCTTCATCTGATCTCCGCCCGAGAGTAGGGACCATCCAGTCAATAAGGTCATTATCAAAGGCAACTTTGATAGAAAGCTCATCTGCGAGGCTTGGCTTTGGCAAGCGCCGACGAATGAATCTGTATAGTCGGATCTCAACCACCGGACGAAAATACATGTAGGTATACACCAGAAGCGCTGGTGTTTGGAGGACACTCATGGCGAACTTGCCCAGAGAGTGAGGAGAAAGATCGCTGGGTATCTGGGGGTATTGAAGGACCGAGTGCTCGCCGAAAGGAAGAAGAAATTGAAGCCCCGGCAAGGAACGGGTATCCACCAGGTGGAGAGACTGCAGGAGGGAATACATGTATGTCTGTATTGCTAGGACCAGCAAGGATCCTCTTGTACTGTACATAGTGTTAGAAAAAGCTATACAAGCCAAAGGATTTGTCAATCAAAAACCTACGCGGAATGCAGGACCGTAAACGAGGCTCGAATGCATTTTGACAATAAATCATTGTCCGGAAACCGGTCTTGGAAAGCAGAGATTAGACGTTCCAGAGGGTGGTGCCGAACAATGGATAGGCAAGAAGACATCGCCCAGGCTGGAATACCAGCAAAGTAGAAACCCGCTGTTCCATAAGCCATCCGCTCATGACTTATGATTGCCATTAATGGGACATTTGTGTAGCTTCTGAACGTCTAGATGAGCGCACAGTTAGCCTTCGACCTGGAAAAGTTAATACTGTACGTCAATGCTTGCCTGTATCCTGCCAGTCACTGATGAAGTCCACCAGGAGCCAAGAAAGACCGAAATTTGGTCTAGGGTTGCCATGATCAAACCATAGTCATTTTCCGCGGCTATCATCTCAATTTTCTGCTGTTCACTGGGACCAGCAGCACCACCCTCTTCGCTCACAACAATCCCCATGGTTGAAAGGATGTCATTTTTAGCTCGTCGGAGCTCCCGCCCAAATGACTTGGACTCAGGATTTACAGGATGGCCCCTATCATCATAGTGTTGGACATAGCCATCCGCATGCAGAGGCGAGACTCTCCGCTGAGTTGGACGTTCTGGGTCTGCCGTTGGACCCGTATGTCGTTCGGGAGCTTCATATGGAGATCGGCCCTTGATAATGGTCAGTACCACATAAAGAGCCAGCACTTTGGTTTCCTAGGTGTATGTGAAGGAATGTGCCAAGAAAGTTGTTCAGGTGAAATCATGGACTGGATTCATAAGGCGCATGCAAATCACATTGAAATATCAGTCTCGAGAGCCACATTCATACTAAGATAGTAGGCATAGAAAGGGCGCTTATCGAAGTCACGATAATCTCGAGGCAGACGGGGAAGCTTCGGGATGAAGTGGAGAGAGCCTACCAGGGCCAGCCTGTTCAGATATGCCTGTCGTCCCATCGTGGGCAGAACAGGTTTCGGTCAAGATGTAACAAGCAGATTTAAGTCATATGAATCCATAGCACCCAAGATGAATGGGCATCGATGAAAAATCGATGACAAGGCTACGAACAAGTGAAAGACAGGCATCTCATTGCGGTGGGTGTTGATCCTCCAATTCCTGAGATTAGTCATGCTCTTAGTCATCACATGGAGATCAGGTCTATACTTTAGGTATGACTTGGACTTGATCAAGCAAACAACCGATAGGCAAGCAAAGTATTATAGTCATATTGACTCCGTCGTGGGCTATGAAACTTCAGTATATAGGTGTGTGAGCTATATCAGTACATCTACATCACCCGGCCATTATCCTTTTGCGAAGCAAACCAAGATTTCCCTCACCGGAGATAAAGACCAACGATCAGACTGTCCAGCTCGCTATCTAGCATCAAATGGCCACATTTGTTCTGCTTTTGAAACTCTCATGTCTTCCCCTCGTAACTCGGATTCTCTGGCTGTTTGAATCCATTCATCATACGCCATGCGATGCGCATCTTTTGCTGCGTCCCATGCATCATTCGGAACCCAACCATCAGAGTTTGTATCGAGGGAGTTTCGTAGCCATAATTTGAGTCTTTGGATAGACTCGAAATCTTCATAATTCCGAGCATGCTCTCTCAACTCTTCTTCCGATGGAGTGAATGGGCATGAGCCCTGCAAACCCAGCTCTGTCCACCGAGCAGACAATTCAACTAAGTCTTGGTAGACAGCCGTAGCACTGTCTCTCCATGTCGTATGACAATAATGGAAGAGCCTGAACAAAGCCGGATCCAAAAGCCTTGCGGGGCGTAGTTTAGGAACAAGACCCTTCATGCACACATCATATGTTTGGTAACAGATTGATGCATCTTTCCATTCGCGTTCTTTTTGGTCGGGAGTCTTCTGTTCGTCTTGTGCGTTCTGGGACATATCTTTTTCCGGCCCTTTCGGGGGTGCAGCAAAGTCAGGGACCTCATTGGCATAAATGAACGCAGGCTTAATACTTGTGCATTGCCAATCTATGAGGCCAGTAATGATCGCTGGATCCTCGGCCGACACGAAGATGTTCCTTTTTTGAAAATCAGGGTGAAGTGCCACGGGAGTTGCGGCTTGCTGAATGCGTTTATCTCCAATCAATCTCTCCATCACCTTTTTACTTGTGTTTAGAAGACAAGTATGATCTTCAATTGGCCTTTGATGGCGAAGAAGCTTGCGATGGGCAGTTCCATCTTTCGGCAAACGAGAAAAGCCCGTCTCTATCAAGCCTTGGCACTAACTGGTGAGGTCTTTCCCTGAATTGTGCTCATGATATTAGAACTGTACTTGACAGAGGCAGAGATTTGTGAGACCAACAAGGACCGCAATTAGGACTCGGACCGCCGTAAAGTCCGGGCTCTCCCGGGTTCTGGTTCCAAAAGATTGGGCTGCAATGCGGACCAATACAGAAGCCCGTTTCGAATGGAAGCTTCCTATGCGATTCCAGCGGCACATCCGAGAAGTATAAACTACCATAGGCCGGGAAGTCCAGGGATGCCATTTTCTGTAGAACCAAAGAAAGCATCTTGGTACATAGCATATGTTGTTCCGAGTTCATTTTGGGCCATGTTTGGTGCAGCTGGACACCGTTGACATGCTCCTGGATGATATAATCTGCGCCAACTGGATTTGATGGATTATCATCCCAGTCTAAAATTTTGGGTATCGGTAAGGAGAGTTTGGATCTCACTAGACGAGAATTAATGATCTACATCAGAATGAAAGCAGCTAGGCATATCAGCCTTATAGTATGTCATTGTTGCAACTTCAGAGTTAGTCGTCAACCGTGGTGGGCCTGCAATACCAGTCGGAAGCCTTGCCACAAGGCAGGACCCTGTGTCCATTGTGAAGATAAAAACTCTGTTAAATCCACCTTCTTGCTTTTCATATTTGACGATCTTGCTTGCTTTTGGGCATAGACCAATCACCCTGTTGCAAAGGGCGGGAAAGTCAAAGATAATCTTGCGCGAATCTCGTTCGATTTTATCCCGATTCAGCCATCGTCCACTGGTATACAAGTAGGGATCATTTTCTAGTGATCAAGTTAGGGATAGGAGAGAACTTATGAAACAGAGCAGATTGTTACTAACGTGGAAGTGGCTCCTCGGACTCTGTGTCTCGAGTTGACTGCATAGACAAGAATTTCAAGGATTTTCTAGATTTGTTCTCCGTCCTGAGCAGCGGTCGCTGGGAGGAAACAGGGACGGATAAATGTTGCATAATTGGAGGAAGACCTCCCAACCGCCGCCAGAATCGAAACATAGTTGGCATTAGATATTGGTTTCTGAGCGTCCAGCCGCTGTGAGCTGGCTTTATTCGCAGGCATGGGCCCAAGATATTCCATGAGTCCAGCTATCGTTCAATTGTTCATGGAAGGAATACTTGAAGCCGTGGAACGACGAGGGGATTCCAGAATCCAGGGACCAGGGTGCTTATTCTTTGTCACCTTGTGTATAGAGTGCTCACGTGGGCGGCTATGGCGTCTGCGGGCGCCCTGGGTGGGGCAGACAAACCGGTCAAACATCCGGAAAAAAGATCAAAAGTTTCGGTTTGCGACAGCGCAAGTCGGTCGAGCTCCATCCAGAGTCCAATCATTATTCTTTCTTGCTGATATTCTCGGCTCTATGATGGCGCAATAGATATCGACACATATCCCGAAATTCTCTGCGAACCATGTCCAAAGCCGTCGTGAAGACGACCTTCGAGGCGTCTCGGACCCTCCGTCCCATCTACACTGGAGGTAGTACTGCGCTCGATGCCAGCGGGCGCGTGCTGGTGACCTGTGTCGGCGAGGATGCTCTAGTCGTGGACCTGGAGACTGGCGATCAGCTCGCTAGCCTGGAAGGAGTAAGTTTTCTTCGCAGTTCACCATTCCAGTAGATCTCCTATTGACTGGAATTTTTTTCCCCAACACAGGATGGAGAGATCATCACAAACCTAGCCAGTATGTAGCAGTCTCTATGACTTGCGATCCAATATTAGGAGGGTTCATATCTAACAGGCTACCAGTCACTCCCTCGGCCTCACATGTCGTCGTTTGTTCGCGGTCAATGTCCATGCGCATTTACGCCCTGACACCATTCGATGAATTGTCACGCACACTCGAAACAGAACTGCGGCGAACCCTGAAGCCCCATACAGCACCGGTCGTTACGACAGCGATCGACCCCACGGGCACACTTTTGGCTACTGGTGCCGCCGATGGTTCGATTAAGGTCTGGGATATCAGAGGCGGCTATGTCACACATACCTTCCATGGCCATGGAGGCGTCATCACAGCGCTATGCTTTTTCCAGGTTCATTCGGGCGCCGAAAGCAAGTCTTCTTCCAAGAAGAAATCAAAGAGAAAGTCAGGTGATAGCGATGACGAGGAGATGGAGGATCCTGGGTCCGGCACAATTGATGGCTTCCGACTGGCCTCCGGTAGCGAAGAGGGCAAAGTCCGAGTGTGGGATCTTAATAAGAAGAAATCCATCGCATCTATGGAGTCCCATGTTTCTGTTGTTCGCAGCTTGTCGTACTCACCCGCTGAGAATGCACTGCTCTCCGCTGGGCGGGACAAGACCGTGATCGTGTGGGACGTGCGGACGTTCAAGACACGCAGGATCATTCCTGTACTCGAGAGTGTGGAAGCGGCTGCCTTCGTGGCAGACAGCGGGCTGTGCTTGGTGGGAGGTGAAAATGGAAAGTTGCGTGTGTGGGACTGCAACCGGGGAGGAGAAGTTACGCACGAACAAGAGGCTGGCGCTGAATTCGAGGCGGTGTTGGCCATTCAATACTCGCCTGGGATGCCGTTCGCCATGACAGTGCATGCCGATCAGACTTTGAGACTCCACTCGCTGGAGCCACTATCGAATTTCAAGCCTGGAACTGCGCTGGAGCCTCTGCCAGTCATCCGTCGCATCTCAGGCAATGACGATGATATTATCGACGTTGCGTATGTCGGTCCGGATCGATCAATGCTTGCGCTCGCTACCAACACGGAGAGCATCCGAGTGGTGTCGATTGGACCATCCAGTGACCGACCATCTGATAACGGAGAGGAGTACTTCGGCGCTGATATCACTCATCTAGAAGGCCACGACGACATTATCATCTGTATCGATGTGGATTGGTCAGGCCACTGGCTCGCGACGGGAGCCAAGGATAACACTGCACGTCTGTGGCGCCTCGATCCCAAGACATCGTCGTATACATGCTTTGCTGTCTTCACCGGTCATGCAGAGTCTCTCGGGGCTATCAGTCTCCCCCGAGTTCCACCACCAGCGAATACCCCTGCTCGCAATGATCCCTTGAACCACCCCCCCTCTTTCCTGCTTACTGGGTCTCAGGACCGAACGATCAAACGCTGGGACACTGGCAAACTTTCAGTGCTTGCGTCCTCGAAGCCTCACACCCCGAAGGCTGTCTACACCCGCAAAGCGCACGAGAAAGATATCAATGCGCTGGACGTCAACTCCTCATCTACCCTGTTTGCGACCGCCTCCCAGGACCGCACCGTCAAGATCTGGTCCCTGGAGGACGGCTCGGTCATCGGTGTCCTCCGTGGGCACAAGAGAGGCGTCTGGTCCGCACGCTTCGCGCCCCGGGGTACCCCCGTGCTGAGCACCAACAATCAAAGCAGCACCAACAGAGGTCTCATCGCCACTGGCTCTGGTGATAAGACTGTCAAAATCTGGAGTTTGTCTGATTATAGCTGTCTCCTAACCTTTGAAGGCCACACCAACAGTATCCTCAAGGTCGTCTGGCTGCCTCCTTCCGATCTTGATGACAAGGCCGAAGGTGACGGTGACGATGAGGACGACGAAGCGGATGCATCTGCCCGTAAGAACAACGCCGTGCAAGCACGTCCTCTTGTGGCCTCGGCTGCCGCCGACGGTCTGGTCAAGGTGTGGTCCCCATACACCGGGGAGCTGGAAACGACGCTGGACAACCACACGGATCGTGTCTGGGCCCTCGCCAGCCCTACGCCCTCCGGTAACCGTGAAGATGTCCTTTCCGTACCCACCCAAAAGACCTCGTCCCCCTACGCACTCGCCTCCGGTTCTGCCGATTCCACCGTCACCTTCTGGACCGACACTACGTCGGCCACTTACACCGCCACTGTCAACGCGAACTCAGCTCGCGTCGAGCAAGACCAGCAGCTCGAGAACTACATCCGAGCTGGCGCGTACCGCGAGGCCATCACCCTTGCTCTGCAGCTCAACCACCCAGGCCGGCTCCTCTCTCTCTTCACAACCGCCCTCGATGCTGCCGAGGACCCCTTCGCAACAGAAGAGCAGAAAAGCGCGCGTGCCGACAGCCTCACAGGCGACCGATCCATCGACGAGGTGCTCCAGTCGCTGGACCCGGAGAACCTGCGAAACCTGCTGCTCCGTCTGCGGGACTGGAACACCAACGCACGCACTGCCCGCGTGGCCCAGCGGGTCCTGTTCGCGCTGTTCCGGTCGTACCCTGCGTCGACATTTGTCGAGCTTGCCACGTCTAGCATGGCCAAGCGCAAGAACGGTGGCATTTCCGCCGGGATGAAGGATATCTTGCAGGCACTGTCGGCGTACACGGAGCGACATTATCGCCGCATTGAAGAGCTCGTCGACGACAGTTACCTTGTCGAGTGGGTGCTGGGTGAGATGGATGATGGTGTCGGCCTTAGCGCGCTTGGTGCTCCCGGCTTGCAGGTGGAGGATGTCGCCGAGCATGAGAAGGATGTGATCATGTTGGGGGTTTAGAGGGGAGGATGGCACATTTGGTGAATGAGTGATATGTACAAATAGACAGACACCACGATTGTGTGTTCGGAATTGGCGCTTGCTTTGGAGGAGTATCTTGCATTTTGCATTTGATCTAAAAGTCTTTGTTGGCCTCCTCTTCGTCTATGATATGATAATCTATATCCTACTGATTGTAGCATGGTCTTTCATCTCGTCTCTCGACAATTAGTCTGCCGGTAATTGCATCTAGACAACCACGAAGGTCTGTGTGGATGCCCATATCAGGCTTTTATTCTATCTGGAGGTATCTAAGTGACAGTGACCATGACTGTATACATGACGGGCGTTGGCCCAAAACATCTCTTCCAAAAAGTGATGAAACTCAACTCCATCGATCTTCGATTATCGATCGTCACGACGCCGCCGACGGTAGGAATCATCCCTGTCGCGATCGCGGTCTCGAGTCCGGCCATGTCTGCTCGATGAAGATGAATGTCGGTCCTCATCGCGGTATCGGTGTCTATCACGATCCCGTTCACGGTCTCGATCACGATCACGGTAGTATCGATCATCGTCATCATCGTATTTCCGTCGACGCGAATGGCGATCCCCAGAGGACCGACTTCTCTCCCGTCTCGACGACCGCCGATGATCACGATCACGATCGTCATCGTCATCGCGACGACGCGAATCTCTGTCCCGATTCCGTCCACTGCGTTCCAGATTGCGATCGCGACGCTCCTTCCAGTCCTCCTCATCGCGCTTCGCTTTGGCGGCTTCTTTCTTCCGCGCCGCCAGCTCCTCCTCCGTCACAAAGTCGCCTGTCTTGGTATTTCGCATCATCACCGGCATATACACGCCCTCGACATTGCCATCCCCCTCCTGTCCGTTTTTGCGCGACCCTTTCCGCATCGCTGCCTTCCCCCACGCACCCAATTCAGCCTCCGCACCCCCCTTGCCTGAATCCTTCGCCCCGATCCCCAAGAACCCAGGCCGTCTGTCCGGCACCCGTGCCCGCTCCGCCGCAGACGAAGACCCAGAGCTGTACTTGCCGCGTCCGACAGCCTGGCCCTCCTTCCAGCCCATTCCGCGGAGCAGCGCCGCTCCAAACTCCTCCACCGGGATGGCATTATACTGGTCAAGTGTAGCAGGCTCGGGCCGCGCCGCGACATCGGCCTTAAACGAGGTCGTCTCGTCGTATCGTTCATTACCATTGGCGGCATTCGACTCAATGACCAGGTCTGATCGCGGCTCGGCCTCGCCTTTGCTCTCGCGGATGAGCGCATTCAGCGCGATCTCATCCTGCGTCATTGGTGCGCGCGGGGTTGCCACTGTCGTTGCTGTCGTTGTTGTCGACGTCGTCTCAGCGCGGTCCTCCACATCTCGCTTGTCCACGACCGTCACAGCTTCCGGCGACGATGCATCTTTCGTTTGCGCAAAACTCAACCCATACTCCATGCTCGGCCCCTCCGTCTCGACATTGCTCCCGGCGACCTCGCCCCGTTTCGCGGCTTCCTGAATAGCCTGCACCTCGCGTGGCAGTAGATTCTTCTTCCCGCGACGGAGGTTCACCCCCGGCCGATCGCGCCAGTTATTCGAGCTGGCGACGGGGATAACGAGCTCACGCTTCTCGTGGGAGCGGTCAGCGGGAATGGCTGTTCCCGTGACGGTGTCGAACTCGGTCACGGCCTCGTGAGCCGGTGCAGAGTCGTTATCTGACGCGTCATCGTCGGAGTCGTGGAGGTGGTGGGGG
>RHLO01000562.1:0-20386 GCA_003719415.1 Aspergillus olivimuriae | reverse complement strand
TCCCACACCACCCGCCAACAACAACAACAGCCCTCACCACCAGCACCCTCCCCTCCAAAGCAACCTTCTCAGCAGAGCACCACTCCCCGAACCCCTTCGACCGACCGCTCCACGCGCATCCTCTCGCCCACCCCCTCTCGCCCCACAACCAACAACATCTCCCACACCGGCCTCTCCGACAAGCCGCTCGAGCTCGACGTGAGCCACGCGGAAAAGATCGACTGGACGCGTTCCTTCCACGGCCTCTCCGCGGAGCCCTTCCCCAAGGAAGCCGCCGACATTCTCCTCGCCCCAACCGACCCGGAAGAAGTCGAGATCAAGCCCGATGGGATCCTCTACCTCCCCGAGATCAAGTACCGACGGATCCTGAACCGCGCGTTCGGACCTGGTGGATGGGGACTCGTCCCGCGCAGTGAGAGCATCGTCACACCCAAGACGGTGACGAGGGAGTATGCGCTTGTTTGTAATGGGCGGTATGTCGAACCCCTTTTCCCTTGCACTGGGCCGTCTTTCAGGGGGTGATCAGATCAATCGATCGATCTGTCTGATTGCGAAGAAGCACAATTGCTAATGTGACGATGCTGGATAGATTGGTTTCCGTTGCACGTGGCGAACAAGACTATTTCTCCCCGGATGGTATCCCTACGGCGACAGAAGGATGTCGGTCGAACGCCCTGGTCCGCTGCTGCAAGGACTTGGGCATTGCGAGCGAGCTCTGGGATCCGCGCTGGATCCGCAAATACAAGGCACAATACACCCGTGAGGTGTTCGTGGAGCATGTCCGGACGAAGCAAAAGTCGAAGATTTGGGTGCGCAAGGACGATCAAGTCTCGTACCCGTGGAAGGAGACTAGGTGATTGATCTCTCTACATCCTTCTCGCCGTCTGATCCCCTCTACCGATCGTCCTGCCTGTTTATCTACCTCAATTCTAATCTCTGGTTTTTACTTCGTCTATCGGTCTGTCTATGCTTGCGCATTGGATATATCGTGTTGGTCTGGGACTCATCTTGAGCTTGTACGATATGCAACATTACTAGTCACCATTGTATTATTATAGAGAAATGGCACCAACACCAATATGCACAAACACCACCATAAGCTCAAATCCGGTGTCATAACTTTCACATAACAAGGTACGAAAAGACAGGCATATAAGAAGTACAGCAACGAAAAGAAGCATGGCTAAACACGTACTCATCCTGGCTAAAATTCAACGACGACAGATATCACATTAATTCCCCTGCGGGCGCCGGGAAACAAAAGCCCCCGGCATCGTCTCATCCTCGAACCGCGCGTTCGTGGGCGACGGCTGAATTGACGATGGCAGACTAGGTGAATCCGCCCGCTCCCGATACACACTCGCCGAATGAACAACGCCCTGCTCATCAAACACAGACGGCAGCTCGAACGGCTGCGTGGGATCATACGGGCCGTCTTGCGGGTCGTAGAACTGGCCCGGCGTGGAATGGTAGTATTCCGCCACCGTGCGTTGATGGACCGATGGGTTTGTCGATTGTTGTCGTGGCGGCACTGGCGCCGAGAGGATGGGCACACCACCTGTTGCGGTGGGGATGGACGTGCGTGTTCCTGCTGGCACTGGTACTGGTGCTCCTGCGCCGGTTCCTGCGTTGGGGTTTGAGCTGGTGCCTTCTTTCCGTCGGCCGGTGGAGACTTCTCGGGCCAGACTCCCAAATTGGACCCCTAGGTGCTCTGTGCCTGGAGAGGCGTTGGGCGTTTGGTAGGTGTCGACATCACCGGAGACACCCCCAGAAGCTGGACTGCGTGTAAGGACGGGCTCGGGGTACTTGCCTTCGCCGTAAGTGCTGGCGGACGTGGCGCCTGCTCGTCGATGCAAAGAATCGGAATAACTGCGGTTGAGGTCGACAGCGCTGGATGAGCTGGTCCCTTTATTATGGTACCGCGAGGAAGCGGTATTGGAACGAGATGGGTGGTCGTGATTGCCTGCTGGCCCTGGCTTTTGGGACGCATCGCCAGTCGAGCCGATATTCTTATCATCGTCGTCGTTGTTGTCATCATTGTTGGTATCATCGTCGGGAGCAGCCTCAGCAGCAGCGGACCCGCGGATGTGCAACTTGCGGACGGCCGAAATCAAAGCACACATGAATTTGGAGCGACGAGAGGAGCGCACGGTCTCATTTGCCCAATTTGATTTGTGACTGATTGTCACAGACAGTTCCATCTTGTCCATGTCGGTGCCGACACCGATCACGTCGATGTTGATGTCGTTCTGGAAGTCGCGGCAGTTTTCCTTGTCGCGAACGAACTTCTCCATTTCCTCTTTGAGACGCTGGATATCGGCGAAGGTGGTGTCGAAGTTGACTCCAACAGTGAGAACCTCGTGCATAGCTCCAGAACGGGTAAAGTTGTCGATCCATTGCGTGTTGAGCACAGCGTTGGGGACCTGTGTGGTGCGGTGGTCGTTAAGGTTGCGCAAGACAGTAAAGAGCAATGAGATACGTTCGACGGCGTAGGCCTTGCTGTCGATTTCGACGCGGTCGCCGACGTCGAATGGATGTTTGACGAAGATGAAGATGCATGATCCGAGGACTTCCTGCGCCGTGGTCGAGAAGACGAAGCTGAGAGAGAGCAGCGAGGTGGCTGCCGCCGCGATGACAGTGCCGAAACCGCTCGTCACAAAAGAGATAAAGACGAGAATGCCGATGATGAACGCGACGCCGAGGAGAAGATTATCTAGGACATGGATTGCCTGATCGACGTCGTGAAGGCTGTGATTGAGCGATTTCTTCGTCTGCGAAATTTCACTGATGGCGAGCAACATCTCATCCAGACTGATATCGCCGTTACCGTCGCGATCGAGGATTAAGAAGGCCTCCTCTGCTTGCGCCTCTTTGCCGGCACCGAGAACCTCAGAGATATCATCGTGCCAGAGGGCGTCCCGACCCTCGATTACGAACGACATCCAGATTCGCCGCGCCAGCGCCTCGCACGACTTGCGACGTTCCAGCGCGAGCGTGACAATCGATCGCGCCGACGTGGGATTGAAAACTTCTTTCCCCGTCAGCTCATGCGCCACATCCCCAAATGCAGCAGTGACCTTGTCACCGAAGCGCCCAACGTTTTGGCCCACCTCACGGATCAGCTTCAGGGGTGCGGAGCTTGAGCGAGGCATGCCATTCATCTTTCTCGCGATGAGATCAGAGATGGCGGCGTCTTCCTCGCGGAATTCCCGGCAATACATTGGAAACATGTTGCGTGAGGCGTCGTATAACTCTGCGAGAAGATTGACGTTGCGCTTGGACTCCTTAATCCTCAAGTCGAATTGCTTGCGGTGGTAGCTGATGGAGATGAACTGCACGATGGCCTTCTCCGCGAGAAAGATCAGACTGCACACAAACAGGGCGAAGAGTACGTTTTTCACGGATCTTTCCCACGACTGGACGGCGCTGCCGTCCGCTTCCCGCTGGGGATTGTGTAGCATGATCTAACATAATGATTAGAAGGCACCTTACACGCCGTGAGCTGGGGACGTACCGGCAAGAAAGTGATGAGGGATATCACTGCCCAGAGCACCGTGGAGATGGGAATATGCAGATTCTGCAGGATCAAAGCATACTTGCGTGTTCCGGAGCTCACAATGCCGCAAAGGAACTGGAACATAAACGGCAGAGCTTGAGCAAACAACTTGCTAACCCACAGACTCCACCAGACGACCTCAATCCAGAGGAAGAACCATGCGATGCCGACGCGGCCAATCTTTGCATCTGGCGCGGCAACAAAGCCTACGATGATAGGGATGGCGAGTAAGGCTGAGAGAGGTAGCACGTATATGAGATACCGGGCGACGATGGAGAAGTTGAGGATACGCTGGTAGACACGTCCCATGCTTGTGATGGTGCCATCTTCGGGATCGTCGACCGATCGAGCTCTTGTAGCGTCGATGCGCTTACCACGGTGACCGAGACCCACGAGGCCTGCCTTTTCATTCGCGTCTTCCGCATTGAGGGCATCGTCCAAAGGCGGCCGATATCCTCGCTGCGAGGGGGTAGTGTTCACGCTGCTCTTCCGAGCACCTGTTTGGATGGAACTCGATACCGCCGTCAGAGGGATGTCAATGGTCACGTCGTTGGGTGTCTGAAGATGGTCCCCCGATTGTTCAGGTAGCTGTTGGAAGCGATGAATCGACAGTCTCTTTTCTGTGAGACCGGGCCGACCCGCCATCTTGGGTTCGGGTAGTCAATTCCTCCTGAACGTCTTTCCTCTTCGAGAACTCGTTACGATGATGGAGTTCTCGGGTCCAATTTGGCGATCACCTGGCAGTTGGCTACCAGAACACGTCCGGCAGAAGTCAATCAG
Source organism: Aspergillus olivimuriae (assembly GCA_003719415.1). Classification (NCBI taxonomy): domain Eukaryota; kingdom Fungi; phylum Ascomycota; class Eurotiomycetes; order Eurotiales; family Aspergillaceae; genus Aspergillus; species Aspergillus olivimuriae. The sequence goes on along the minus strand of RHLO01000562.1, from coordinate 16,050 downwards.
AGCGTTTCGTGTGTGTTATTTCGCCAGCCGTCCTGTGGCAGATTTATTGAGCAGCGAACGATCGTGCCGGGATTCAGTGGGTCGATAGGAAAATCCCGAGAATCGATTAAATGAGGGTAATCGGGAAAACAAACACCACCGGCACGCCAGGCGTGGCGAAACTATACCAGGACTTAAAGAGAGACAGTCGTATCCTGAGGGAGAGAAGGGAGCGAGGGAACTTCTTGCAGGGGAAATACCGGCGAAAGAGCCAAGTAGGGTTTTCTGTCCTGGTTTGAATGAAGAAAACGGGGCGGTGTTTCACCATCGACCGCCACCCGCCGTCGGTCTCCCTCACCAGAGATGTTGGCACCTTTGTTGTGATTGCACCTGATGCCGGTGTCAGGTATGTATCTTTGACTTTGGTGCGTTACTGGGGATGCTGTGGAATCCAGCGATCCATTCCAACTCACATTCCAGAGAGGTTCCTGTGTGGAACCGAGCACCCCTTGAGTCGATAAGGACCGAACAATTGCAGAAGAAATCTGCTCCAGAGATATGCCTGGTGGTCTTCTCTCATATTGCTCTGATGCCATGCGGAAAGTGGAGCCCTTGGTGTCGGAGTTTGTCGTCTCGAGTCTTTATCTGTAACCAGAGGGCTTCTGTATATAATCTCCTAGACGCAGCCTTGCGGTAACGTTCCGCAACATGATGCCTCGATAGTGACAGTGCTCCGATTGTCAAGATTCAGTCTCAGATCCACAAACTGAGAAATGCTCTCAGTAGATGCGGAGGACAGTTATCCCGTGCCACAGCTCGTTCCTCAAGGACATTATGAACAAATTGACTCTTCATGCTCAAGCCCCTTTCCTTACCAAGGACGAATCATGTAGGCAGTAACCAATCGTTCTGTGTGGCTTACTGACAGGGAAAGACAAAGACACCTGTGAGAACACTAATTGTCTCTTGTCATTCATACTTCTGATGACCGCGCTGGCCTTTGTGCTTGCTGCTAGCAGAACAGCCAAGGTTCGGAAATGAAAGTCATAGCCAGTCATAGCCATATCTGGTAAATCGAATGATTGGAATGAAGTGTTAGCCACAAGGTGTCTGTGTTTTTTCTTCACTTCTTGATTATTGTTGTATGCATCTCTAACGCAGACCATTTGCCGGACCTGTCACCACTCTGGCCGCCGGTTCGAGTACTTGGGAATGGTGCAATGGGGTGTGATGGGACAAAAAGTCCCAAGAGAGGTATGAAAAGTGGCATTTCACCTAGCTAGTATTGTAGGCGTGGGACAAGGCGAATTTCTATTATGAGGATTTTCAAGTTGCCTTTGGAGGCCTATGAGGATCTCTCACCCCTGCCTCTCTGGGACCCTGTAATTTATCTTCCCTAAGATTGTCGTCAATTGCTCGTCTCGGAGATGTTTCAATCGACACAACAGTCGACTAAAGGCATTGAAGATGCGCTTCGTGACGTGATGTGTGAGCCTGATCATGACGATGAGGCCGTGATTCTACAGGCTTCCATCGATAGAGCTCTACCGCATAGGCACCGAGGGTGTCGGACATTGTGTGACGGTCTTGAATGTGCATAATCTCATTTTCATGGTCTGATTGTCTTTCAGGAACTGTTGTTGTAGACAGCAGAGTACCGAAGATGTCCACACGTGGTGGCATGGTTGATGGCAAGAAAACAAATCAAATATCAAATTGCCTTCTTGGGCGACCACGACGCCACGTGCTTCCACGTGCCTCTCGATTCGGTATCTCCCGGCCTCCGCCATCACTTCAACGATTGCCTTGTCTCTGCCTTCATGCGTCGGTCGCTATCACTAAAGTCTCCCCATGTCAAGTCCAAAGTCTGACAGACTGATGGACAGAAGGCACATGGCCTGGAACCTGCGCTAAATTAGGGTGAGTCTGCCGTTCTTCAGATCAGTCCAATCGTTCATCATATTGGCAGCATTCGATCAGGAAGTCGGGTCAAGCCTTGGGATCTGGTGTCCTGACCATGGATACGACTGGGATATCAAACCCCGAGCATCTACGGAGAACGAACCCCATGGGAGGACCCACAATCTCGCCCCAAATTGCCAAGAGGGCCCAGGGTCCGCCGTCAGGAGGAAGCGACCTGTATGGAGTCAACAAGAAGGCTAATTCGCCTCTTCCTCGTGCTCTGAATGACTCGGAGTGCTGCTGAATAATACGTGTACGGAGTAGCTAGGGGCGATGTAACCCCTTGTCTCTCCTCTTTCGAACGACAGCGGAGCAATGAAATGCTTTGGGAGATGGATGAAGCTGGATGGAAACTAACTAACGCTAATGATCACTCCGTTCCGGTTCGAGGCGGTAACGCTGAGTCCGATCAGCGTGATTTTCTCTCGATAACCAACCCGCAACAATTATTCAATGGAGCAATATTGCCAGGAGAGCAAGTTTTCGCCCAGCCATTGAACGCCAGCCCCCCACAATGAACCGTCCCTCGTGAGGTGGACGCGGCCTCACAGGATCTCCCGCCACATCCACTGACAAGCTCCTGCATTTATGATTGCACGTACTAGCACTATGTCCTAAACCCGCGCGAAGCCAGGAAGGTCAGCCAGTGTGCCGACTGGTCCGAGAGGGGCTTGGTCTCCAGACCGCTTATAAAGGGTGGGAATTGTCTCCCCCGAGCTCACCGAGTTAACTTCGTATTTGGTTTCCCATTCTCTCATTGTGCTATTTTCTCAGAATCAAAATGAGATTGAACCCAACTACGGCAGCGGCGCTGCTGAGCCTGGTAACCGAGTATGCTAATGCCAGTGCCTTTCAAGGTGGAAAGGGCTCTGCCAAGAAATGCGTATGTATTTTCTTTTTCTTCTTTGACAATTGTATTCTCCTACGATTGAAGAGATTGGCTGACCTTTTCAGTGTGCCGCCCTCTCAAGGAGCGAGATCGGCGGACAGGTCATCTACCCCGGCGACGGGGCTTACGAAAGATCCGTAGATTCATACTGGGCTGTGAATGTGCAGCTGGAGCCAACCTGCATTGTGCACCCTCATTCCGTTGAAGATGTCTCATCGGTGGTCAAGACTCTGACCAGTGCTGGCGGGAGATGGCCCTGCAAATTTGCCGTACGTAGCGGTGGCCATATGACCTGGGCTGGGGCAAATAACATCGAGACCGGTGTTACCATCGACTTGCAAATGATGAACAGCACGACCTACCACGAAGAAGCAAAAGTTGCCTCGATTCTGCCTGGTGCGCGATGGGAATCCGTCTACAAGGCCCTTGAGGAGTACAATGTCGTCGTTCCTGGTGGGCGTACCGGTCCTGTTGGCGTCGGTGGTTTCCTTCTTGGAGGTACGCATCCATCTTCCACGTTGGATGATAGATTGAAGTCCGCTGAAGATCAATGTTAATGCTTAATAGGTGGAAACTCTTTCCACGGTGCGCGTGTCGGCCTTGCTTGCGACAACATTGTCGACTACGAGGTCGTCTTGGCCGATGGGTGCATTGTCCATGCCAACAGCAAGACTAACGTCGACTTGTTCAAGGCGCTCAAGGGTGGCTCCAATAACTTTGGTATTGTCACCAAGTACGACTTGAAGACGATCGACAACGCCCATCTCTGGGGAGGCATCTCGATCTACGAGGAATCCACCACCCCTCAACAGATTGATGCCCTTGTCAAGTTCATCGACAACATCGAGAACGACCCTTACGCGTCGTGGATTGGTCTCTGGCAGTACAAATCTACCACCGATCAGACTCTCATTAGCAGTCCGCTCGACTACACCAAGCCGGTCGCGTATCCGGAGGCTTTTCGTGATTTCTATCAAATCCCCAATATCACCAGCACGGTTCGCCATGCTACCTTGTACGAACTGACCAGTGAATTGCAGCAGGCAGCAGGATACCGGTATGCCCTTGCCTCGATGTCTGCTTCTCGTTCCTGAAAATATGGCTAATCAGGTCAGCGATGTATTCCTGACTACCACCTACCTCAACAGCGCAAAGATTCTCGAGAAGACCATTGAAATTCTCAAAAAGAAGATTGCTGAGGCTAAGCCCCTAGCCAAAGGCAAAGACTGGTCCATCATGGTGATTATCCAACCTTGGCCCAAGATCATCTGGCAGCGCAGCCAGGATAATGGAATTGGCAACGTCCTCGGTCTGGATCGCTTCGACGAGAACATGCTCCGTATGTACACCCCTTGCTCCCGCGGTAGAACCGTATCCGCTGACAGAAATCAACAGAGGTCCTGTATGACTACTCCTGGGACAGCGCAGAAGACGATGACCTCTTCCAGCGTTTGTGTGAGGAGGCTTCAGCCGAGCTGAGCGCGTACGGCAAGTCAATTGGCAAATTCAACGAGTACATCTACCTCAATTATGCCGACAAAACACAGAACCCGCTTCGCGGATACGGCGATGAGAATGTCAAGTATATTAGGAGCGTGGCGGCGAGATATGATCCGAAGGGCGTCTTTCAGACTCAAGTTCCTGGAGGATTCAAGGTGACCCAGGCGTAGGACCGCGAACTGCACGCAGCCGAAAAGCAGCAGCAGAGGCCTTGTATGTAACGTCTAGTATGTTCGCTTGCATGCTGAACCGCACTGTATTCCGTATTTTCTCCGCTGAAGAGTATAGACTTTCTCGCTTACAGGTAGATTGCTTGGCGTCATTTTCCGCGAAATCCTTCCCCCCGCTATGGTTCGTATCCCCACTGCACTATCATTACTCCGGGGTACGACTCTGCAACATCCGGAGGGAAGCCCCATCCGAGCTGAGCGTGCACCCTTTCGGACTATCCCGTCTGCCAAGGCCAAAAGCGAGCGCCAATTGTCACTAAACCCTCGCGCCAGGCGTGCAGGATTTAGTGAGACCTATCATGAACATTGCCGAGTCTTGGCCAGAGGAGAAGAGACATGCGTGAAGTCCGCGTTCAGAGTATGCCGGCATCCATCTGTACAATAAGCAATGTTTGTCGCCACGCCGCGCAACTATGTGAACCATGCATCAATAGTCTGGAACCCTGTCAAGCTGCCGCAATTGCCAGCTCCGGACCTGTGTAGGGCCATCCATTGCTAGAATGAAGGGCTAACGAAGGCTCGGAACGCTGTGGAACTGCCAAAAGATCATCGCGGACCGGGGCTGTCCTCATCTCTTCCAAGGTTTGGCCCCCACCATCCGCCACGAGATTCGAATTTCATTTCTATGCTGCCCGTATTTGTCTTTTACGTCAAACTAATCGCGCAGGGTCTGTTGGTAGGAATCCCACAGTGGTGGGAGCCAATGATGGGGGCCAAGATTGCAGCTGTCGCCACCAACTACCGCGCCAGAGAAGCCACCAGTCTGCCGATCAGACATGTTTTCTCCAGCAAAGCAGGGATTCAATCCTGCAGGCTTCTAGTGACCGTCTGGCAGGGATTCTTCTCACGTTGAGTGCAGCATCCAAACGCGGAGTACGGATTCCTGGCGTGTGTAGGTACATGCAGGAGTATGTTCTCGATGAAGGATCGTTGCCTTCTTCCCTCTCCAGTGATACTACCTTACCCTTTCGACATGGAAACAAAAAGCCAAGCCAAGCACCCTATTCAGGAGGCGATGTATACGGAGTAGCGTGCTCATACCTTCCCTGCTAGCTTTGATGGCAGCCATCCTGGGAACGGATAGTCCTTTTACTCTGTTGGGTTGCAGTGTTTGTTCGAAAGCATGCCAAAGATCAACCCACAACAATAATGATCTATGTTCTCCTGACATCTGAGCGTATTTGTTCATCCTATCCGTCATTTTATTAAGAGCTTGGAGCCCCTTCCCCGGACTCTGCTATGACAGGGCGACTCAGGCCTGATCCAAATTACCCGTCAATATGGCCGAACCCCAACAAGGTGCCTTTCCCGTCCCGCCGGGAGAGACATACGATCCAGATTTCTCACATCCATGGCTGTATATTGAGAGCCGAGCGGTGGTGATTGCTGGTGTCATATTCTGTACCATCTCGCTGATCTTGCGGGTATACACGAAGACTTACTTGCTGAACAAGTTTGGCTGGGATGACAGTATGTCCTCTTTGCTTCCCAGACAAGTTATCTTCGGCCCCAATGCTAACATTCTGTAGTATCAATTATAGGAGCATGGGTAGGTGGACAGTCCAAATTCACCAGTGATATAGAGCTAAGGAAATGATGAGATGTTCTCTATCGTCACCCAAGTCCTGTGTTTGTGTATGCCTCTCACGCCTTTTCTCTGCTGGATATCTGTTAACATGCTCAGATGGCTACGCCAACGGGGGTATCGGCATCCATATCTGGAATATCACCCCTCAAATGTTTCTTCAATTCCAAAAGGTACTGAATCGAGGCTCTTGATCGAACGAGCACATCTCATTGTTGCATATAGGGCATTTTCGCTGCTGGCATCGTTTATGTTCCCGCCCTCGCCCTCGCCAAAGCCTCCCTCATTATCCTTTATTATCACATCATTGGGCAGCAAAGGGTCTATAGATGGGCCTTATATATCATTGCCGCAGTGGTGGTCGGGTACAGCGTGGCAATCACCTTCGCACTCATCTTCGCCTGTCGCCCAATCCCGAAGGCTTGGAACGCGGCTTTGGAAGGGTCGTGCATCGATCAGAATGGATTATATGCTGCGACAGCAGTGACCAATACGGTCACAGACGTGGCGCTGCTGCTCGTTCCCCTTCCAGTGGTCATCTCATTGAACATGCCTACTATTCAGAAAATCGGTCTTTTCTTCATGTTTGTCATTGGTGGAGCGTACGTCTCATGTCATACTCCTCCTTCGGTCTGTAGACCACATATTGATAGTAGCAGGACCGTGATAACAAGCGTCATTCGCCTTGTCACCCTCTTTCCTTTCCTCAAAGCATATGACAAAACTTATCAAATCGGATGGACCGATCTCTGGATGTACGCACTCCACTGCTTCGCATATCGACCCGCCCATACTGACAGGATATTCTCTCAATAGCAACGTCGAAGCAAACTTCATCATCATCTGCGCCTGCCTCCCCTTCCTCCGACACTTCCTCCGCCGTTACGCACCCAAGTTGATCGGCGAAGGATCTTCTGCCCGCGGATACGTTCAGAATTACAATGCAGCTGGCAGTACGACGCGGTCATGGCGACGCAAACCGGGCCTGACGGCATTGCAAGACGAGGTAGAACTCGCGGAGAATGGGGGCAGTGTGGGCTCCGGCGTGCGGATCGTCAAGGAGGTCCAGTGGGATGTGACGGAGGAGCGACGGTCTGGGTCGCAAGACGCAATTCGAGAGGACGGTCGAAACCATGCGATCCCTGGGTTATGACCTGAAAAAATTTAATATTTCTTTTGTTTGGGAGATACGTGGTCAGCCATGTGCGGACAGACAGTCGACTGTCCTATTTAATGATGTATACCATACCTTAATACAATACTTCTCATTGAGAAATACAGAGTAGGTGGCATAGCTCAGGTCAAACGCCGCAATATTTATAGTTCCAAATTGACCCAATTAAAGCTAGCCAACTATCTCGCCAACTCGGTCCCGTTTGTCCTCTCCTTCGCATTTGCTCGCCGACATCCACACGCATTTCAAGTTTCGAATAGATTCTCCTTGGATGTGGCTGGGAACTATTAGACCAAGGTGGCGATGAACGTTGACTGTAGCTGATTTCCATCGCTGAACGAGCCGCCTGTTCAAACCATCGAGAAGCATTGGGCAGAGGCATCGACGCAATACTGGCATCGATGTACTCAGGAGTAGATAATCCAGTTTTCCGAGTTTCGTAGTTGAAGACAAAAGCTTTGTACATGATCAGCACCATACACTCTAACATATAGTATACCTTGAATTTATGGAAACTGCCACACATAGATGTCCACGAAACGGGTAGCCTACACGCTGTCGTGTCTATGCTATGAAAAGGGAAATGCCCGTCTCTCCAGAACCGGGTCCAACAAGCTCTCTCAACTATCTAAACGCACCCTGCCAACTAAAGGTAGGTATAAAATTCTAGCACCAACATCTCGATAAAAAGACATGGTCAAGTGGAGAATTCCATCCACATCGATGCCATAGACAACGTCATATACTGATAATGGATCGTGCTTTCAGCCTGAAAGCCAGTTACTGAAAATCAGCCCTATGATAGTATATATCAGTCGACTTCTGCAGCTAACGACCAGCATTGAAGGGATTCCCCACAGGGCTGTTCTGAGCTTCAATTCAGCCTAAAACAAACTTATATACGGAGGAGTACAGGCCATCTCAAAAAAGCCTCAGAGAAGAAGGATTTGCGGAGAAGAGCCAGGTTTTTTGTGGCGTGATGCTCGCAAATCGTTCATACCGCTGGTTTTAACACTAAATGATAGGCTCTCATTGGCTCTGCGGTCTATCTAGGTATGGATCAACCCTGAGTAAAGCGGGATAGAAAGTGCATACACAACACACGTATTTTGGGCATATTCTGACCCTGACCAAGAAATGGCAGCCTCGGTTAATATCAAGGCGGAGTAGAATACTTCGAAGACATCTACGTCAACAACATTACCCTACAAAATACCCTACCAGGTCCTGCTTGTATGGAAGTGTGGCCTAGCGTGCCACCCAATACGACTGATTCAACTCGTAGAGGTGGACTGGGACGTGTTCGCACGTCACCTACGAGCTGATTCACAGCTCCAATATTGACTTTGTGATTTTGCTCTCGCAGTGCCATTTCACTATCAATCAGATGATGTGTAATCGTTACCTGGTGAATTAGCTCATGGCCGAGGAGCTTGTACCGGTATCTAACTTGTTATCATAGGCTACGCTCGAAATTAAGGATATTGACTTGAGATATGTCAAAGGAACGATTCCTTAAAGAAAGATCCAATGAAGGGGTCGTTGACTTGCAGTATCCATGATCTAGGTTCTCCAGGGTGAAGTGAGGTTGTCTGACTGATATGGTCTGCCACGATATTAACATTAGAGTCATGCCTCCGAGTGGCGAGGGAGGGATCTTCGAATGTGTGAACCTGATGAATCCGAGCTGGGAATCAATTGGATTGTTCCCTAACCCTGGGCTGTGTACTGAGGGGTCACTCAGAAGAGTAATATATATTTCAGAATTCGACGCGAATAATCAGATAGACCCATAAAGTCCCGGAACAAGTCTCAGATCTGCTGAACCGAGATATCATCTCAATCTTCAGTCATTGCCTGAATCTGAAAGTCTTTAAATCTAACAGGCTCCCCCATTCCTGTCGCAAAAATAGCATAGACGGTTCCTAGGTTCAATGTTAGCATTCGCTTATGAGAACCAGTATCTGCAAGCAACTCACCGGTAAAATCATCACCACTAAAGACCGAACACTGCACCTCGGCCAAAACAACCTCCTCCGTGGCCTTTCCGTCCACATTTGTCTGTACCATACTCAGGACGTATTTCTCCTTGGTCGACTTCACAGTCAACCGTAAAAGAGACGCATCCCGGACAAGAACCGAGCAGAGTGTCGACAAGCCCTTGTCAGCTGTCTGCAGCTTGACCCCCAGCATGCCCTGACTGGCATCATACTCCAGAGCCACATACCGGTACGGGTCTTTATACACCGTCAGTCCGCAGACCGTCTTCGCGGGCAGTCCATCCAGAGGCAAAACAACGCTCGCCAGCGAGTTCAGCGCCGTCTGTCTCTCCCCGACAAACGTCAACGTGCCATCCAAAGCTCCTAGTGTCGCTTCCCGCGGGGTGAGTATAATCTCGTTTCCAGCCTGCGCATAATCCCGCAGATCCGGCGTGCGAAGATAAATCGTTCCCAGAGACGCAAGCAAGACACCAGGATCTTTCCGACTATCTGCCTTGGCAGAAACGATCCGGTCCGTCTCCTGCACGATCTCAACTGGGGCACACCTTGGGAACTCGCCGTCGGCCCATTCAACCGGCGCCATAAACGTCTCCCGACCCAGAGGATAGCTTGTTTGATCAAGATACTCTCGCCGGGCCAGCATGACAACCCACCACTTCCCCGCGGCGTCTTCGAACAGATCACCATGTCCGACACACTGTACAATAGCCTCTGGGCCTGCCGTGGTCAGGACCGGATTCTTCTCATACGACTCATAGGGCCCCCAGACGTCCTTCGACCGACTCATCGTAATCATGTGTCCGCGATGGGTGCCCCCCTCCGCCGCAAGGAGATAATACCACCCATCTTTCTTGTACAGATGAGGGCCCTCGGGGACTTTCATCGAGAATCCCGCCCAGATATCACGGGTCTCGGACAGGAGAGCCCCTGTCTCGAGATCGATCTCGACCTGACGGATGACCGTCGCTGGGTGGAGATGATACCCGTGGATCCAGCTCCCCTGGACATAGACGCGACCATCATCGTCGAAGAATAGACTGGGGTCGATGCCAAAGAAATCGAAGTAGATCGGATCGCTGAAGGACGACGGGTCTTCGAGGTTGTCTGACGTGATGAGAAAGTTCTGGGGCGGAAAGTCCTCGTCCGTGGGCATGTCAATACCGCCCTTGAGATAGGTGCAGACGATGTAGAAGCGACCGTTGTGATAACGCAGCGTGGGCGCATAGATTCCTGCGGTGTAGATCTCGTTCTTAGCTGCGTTGTTGATCTTTGTGGTGGCGGTGGAAAGGGAGACCTGGTCGGGACGACAGAGTGCGTTTCCTGTCTTGGGTCACTAATTATGCTACTCTTGAGAGTCACGGAGACGATACCGATGTGTGTCCAGTTGATGAGATCTTGAGATTTGTGAATCGGTATCCCGGGGAAGAATTGGAAGCTGGAGTTGGCCAGGTAGAAGGTGTCGCCGACGCGGATGCATGACGGGTCTGGGTAGAATCCGGGGAGGATAGGGTTTCGATAGGATGTCATTTTGTCGATTCTGCAGTCAATTCGGAAACAATGGACTTGAAAGGACGGGGAATTCAATTGTCATCTTGGAGGTACCCCGCGTTGTACTTGAGCATCCTGGGGTTCATCTATTTAGCCTGAATGCCGTCGTTATAGGCGAGAAAGGCTATAGTCCTTGGTGCATGATACCAAGATAATTCTTGGGACTGAATATGTGTGAGAAATCTTCCTGAATGAAGGATTAATTTTCCTCCAATCGAATCCCCATGTTCAAGAGGGCTACTTTGCTGAAGGAATGCAATGATGTCTCTCCTGGATATGAGAATACAAGTTGGACAATGCTCCCGTCCTCAGTCATTATCCTCTGACCAGTTTTGAGACTCGTTCGTGATGCTTTTGACTACCTACACGTACTCAAGGACTTTTAAACTGTAGCTTGGTAGAGGTACTCTTGTTATTACCAAAAGACTCTGTGTTGATGCTAAGACTCGAGCGCACTTGCTGCCCAGTAACCTGACTGATACCCCAGGGCGAACACCATAGCTGTGGAGGAAAATAAAATTTAGGGACTTGAGAATCAGTTTACACTAGAAAGGCGTATCAACACCCATTCTCTTCCTTCATGGGATGCACTCCCGATGTAGTCCTCTGTATGCGGTGAGATACATATTTAGATCGATCGTATCTTTGTTGTTCGTTAAGTATACGCACAAAAGGTATCAGTGTCCATGTACAAATTGATAGAGTCTTACAGTGAAACCTTTTCAAAGCAAGACTGGAATATCTTGTGTACCAGCGCAAGGGAGAGCACCCTGTGCTGGTGCGTGATATGAGCTGGGTGCTCCTGCTGCTCACCAGACAAGACATGCGAAGGGTGAAAGAATTTAGGTATTCTTTTTATGGACCCTCTCAGCTCACCATATGCGTGGATAACCTCCGACAGCTTGCGTAGGCCATCTTCGACGCCGTCTGGGTGTCGCTGCTGGCACAGGCTGCCTTGTGTCCTCCAGATGAGTACTGCGGCGTCCCGTCTGATCTCTAGGAATCAATCCTCGCTCAGAGCAACGAGTCTCCGAGCTTCCCATCGAGGTAAAGAGAGAGTTATAAACAGAGAGTTATATCAAAGGTGCGTCTTTCAAGTACTACTGCGTCAGCTCCAAACAAACAATGAGTAAACCATAAGATCCTGACTTCAACCACCATAACGGATCAAAACCCTGACCGAGGCTCCGAGCGAATCCGATCAAATTTTCAAAAAGCGCACGCGCGACGACCTCACAGAAGGGTTCTACTCCGATAAGACTCGATATATTGACGAAGACGACGTCAATGCCCGCAAATTCCTCCGGCCCGAATGTCTATCCCCGGAGCTGGGGACGGAGGGTGGGGATGTCGCCGAGACCTATCCACGGCGCTTCCGGCTCTCGCTGCGAGGATTCTGCGCATGCGGGCCAGGACCTTGGACCTTGACGAGGATGTCTTTGGTGGGTTGAATGGGCGATCCTATTTAGAAGGTCGATATCTTATCATCTGATTCTGGGACATCCCGGGAAGAACCATGGAACCGCGACGGGATCAGAGCCCAAAGAGGGGCCGAACGACTCTTACTGTTTCGGGGCTCCACGCCGGGGTTAGTGTGTCGCTTCATGGAGGGGCTCATGGAGGGGTGCACGCTGCCTCCCAACCATCCTTCTTGCGCAATCCCGATCAGTGCTGTCTCTGCTGGCACCTCGACGCTGTCGATTCTCTCATTATTATTCCAAAGGTCAGTACGGGCGTGTCCCGCGATCTGCGACAGGGAGGATTAGACCCTGACCCACCGTGCCATTTTCCCGCTTCATGATGAAAAGGAGACCCCATCGAGGGGACAATGGCAGACAGTACTGATCTTGTGAGTAGATTCCCCGTGAATTGCGACCATGGCTGCGACCAAAACCGTGCAGGTCCCCCATCTGGGGGGCATCCAGGCGGGATATGCCCTCTCCAACGACACCTATGACCCGTCCAAGCCCACCTGCGTGCTGATCAATGCCATGTGCATGACCGTGTCGCTCTACAAGCCGCAGTTCGAAGACGCTACCCTGACCGACGCGATGAATCTCCTCGCCATCGAGCCGCTGGGCCATGGGTCGACGAGCTGCCCGTCCGAGCACTTTACCTACTGGGATACGGCCATCATGGCGCTACAGGTGCTCGACAAACTGGGCATCGACAAGGCCTTTGTGCTGGGAACCAGCCAAGGCGGCTGGATGGTCGTGCGCATGGCCCTGCTCGCCCCGGAGAGAGTACGCACTGTCTTCCACCCATCCCGTCCGTCAAAGTTAAAAAGGAGAAAGCTGACCCCTGATGGTGTAGATCCTCGGCATCATGCCGTTGGGCTCCTCCATGGATTCCGAGTCCGTCGATTCCCGCTCCAAGGGCTGCTGGGATCCGGCCCCCTTGCTCACGCCCTTCTTCGACAAGTGGACGAGCGCCTCCCCGACCCCAGAGTTTGTCGTGGACGAGACCTGGCGGGGGATGGTCGCGAGCTTCGGCTTTGGCGCCCATGCCACCGCCGAATCGACGGCCTTTTGGTCCAACACCCTGCGCGACGTCTACCAGGGGGACGAAGGCCGCAAGAAGGCCCGCATGGCGGTCGCATGTCTGCTAGAGCGCGATGGATTGCTCCTCCGGCTGCGCGATATCCAGTGCCCGGTGTACTGGCTGCATGTACGTGCTGTGGTCCCCCCCCCCCACCTCCGAGTTTTGGCTGTTGACTGACCGCGACAGGGCACCGAGGACGTGGTTTACTCCCAGGCCGCCGCGGAAGAGCAGATCCAGCTGTTCACCCGGTCCCCGGAGGCCAAACTGGTCATGATCGACGGTGGAGCGCATTATCTGAATGCCACCAACCCGGTCCAGATTAACGAAGCCCTGCTGGAGCTGGTCAACAAGTACAAGTAGGGAGGCGTCCCCGCGGGTTAGTACGGAGTATGGAGTAGGCTAGTGAAAACGGTCAACGGAAGCAGGCAATCTTGACGACGATAATGGAGCTATCATTCAGAATCCTCCTTTAAGCGAGGGCGTCCACCAGTGGAGACTGCCGACCGGTAGGATAATCCGTCCAATCCATCCGTCGACAGGCAAGGACTTTTACCGTGTTTCACCAGTCAACCCTATTGCTCGTGAAGAATCTTGACCGTCATGGGCAAGAGGGGCCGGCCCACTGGTCACGATCCTTTGGGTCTCGTAGCGGTCCGCAATGGGGATTCGGTGGAGCGCGTCGTCGCCGATGGATCCTGATAGATCCGGTTCGGGCAATGAAGACGGTAGAAGTCCGTCCGCCAAGAGGGTCCGGTCCTCGACGAGGCGTCCACTAGTCGGGGGCATCGCATGACAGGGTCATCGACATGGATCGTGGAAGCGTCCTAGAAAATCCTCGTGGTTTATATCTGGGCCCATGGGGGAGGCGTCACGGCAAAGGGTTCAACGGGCCTCCTGCGCTTTTTCCTCATTGCGCTCGCTTCCTCATGTCGGTCTGCTCCAATGGACCATGATTCGAGTCTGCAGCCATGGGCCTCGGCGACCACGATTGCCGTGACGGTGCTGGCGTTTGTCGCCGTCTGTCTGCGGCTGCTGGCCCGATTCGAGCGCAAACAGCGTCTCTGGTGGGATGATTGGATGATCATCTGGTCCATGGTGAGATCACTGCATCGGTATCGACCGCGGAGTCGGGACCATGGATTAACGTCCGTCTAGGGCTGGAACTTCGTCGTGGTCGGCTTCATCTTTGCCATGATCCGTCAAGGCATGGGCCTGCATGCGAGCACGCTGCCCCCGGCCAATGTCGTCCGCACGGCCAAGTTCCTCGTCGTCGCCGAGATCCTCTACGTCTTCAACCTCGTCTGGACCAAATTCGGCATCCTGTTCATGTACTATCGCGTCTTCCGGTTTCCCTACTTCAAGCGATGGGCGTATATCATCGGCACCTTTGTGACGCTCTGGGTCATCTGCATCACCTTCCTCTTCATCTTCATCTGCGTGCCGGTCCAGAAGCTCTGGTATCCGGATCTCCCCGGCCGATGCATCAACCAGGTGGCCACCTGGATTGCGAACTCGGTGTCGACGATTCTCAGCGATCTGGCCATCCTCATCCTGCCCATCCCCCAGGTGTGGAAGCTGCAGCTGCGTCTGTCCGAGAAGATTGCCGTGACCGTGGCCTTTAGTCTGGGTTTCTTGTACGCTCCGTTCCCCTTCCCCATTATCAAGAAAAGAAAGCGAGTTCTAACAACGAATCGACTCCAGCGTCGTCTTCGCCTCCGCCTACCGTCTCAGCGTGCTCTTTACCTACGACCCCATGGATTCCACCTTCAGCCTCGCCCCCACCGTCGGCTGGACCGCCATCGAAATGTCCGCCGGCATCGTGTCGGCCTGTCTGCCCACGCTGCGACCTGCCCTGCAGCTGGGCGCCCGCGCCCTCGGCGTGCAACGCTTCATGCCGGCGCTGCTCCAAAGCCACCCCGAGCCGCTCGGCACCGACAAGAGCGCCGGCACTGATCCCGCCAACAGACCGTCCACGCTAGACGAAACCACCGCCAGCCGCGCCGGACACGGCCAGCGCCACTCCTTCTACCACCTGCCGGACGATTCCGACTCCGAGGGCCGCACCAAGACGACCGCCGCCGCGCTGGACGCGTCCCTGCGTCCGGAGTACGATCGCGGCCATTTGGTCACCAACGTGTTGGGGAAACAGTTCAGTCGGGATGACTTGAGCCTGGATGAGGTTCCCTTGCAGGGGATTCGCGTGCGCAAAGACTTTTCGCAGTCGAACTAGATGTGCTTGTCCGGGAGCAGCTGGCGCGCCGGGCCTGTCCATCTATCCGGTCCATCAAAGTGTATATATATCGGGGTTCATTCAAGTACGATACCCATACATCAAGACGGCTCAAACTAAGCATCATGATCAACATCACGATCAACATCATGATCACCACCCCTCCGACAGACAATCTCCGCCGCCAACCCATGACACCGTCCCAAACGATTCTCCCCCTTCCAATTCGCCTCATCCTCAATGGCAACCGCATCCCACCGCACCCCAACGCCCCAAATCCGATCTCTCACACTCCCCTCGACAAACACCCTCCCCCCGGCCTCCTCATACATCGCTCTCAACTCCTCATCCACATCCGCCCGCGCAACACACCCCCCCACCATAACCGCCACACTCGCCCGGTCCCAAACCC
>RHLO01000561.1:0-51806 GCA_003719415.1 Aspergillus olivimuriae | reverse complement strand
CCTTCTGCCGACTGTCAGATTCCATTCTTTTGCCTCCCACATTCCTTGACGCGCTTGCGCTACGAGGCCCCAGAACGCGGCTGGTCATTTGAGATCTCGCAAAGAATCCGACGATCTGAGTTCTCAACTTCTCGGGTCTGGTCGTCGCCAAAATTCGTTCTTTCTGGGGCAAGCCCCTTCCAACTTCTTCGACCATAACAACACTCCCTGTGCACTCTGCTCGATCAGAGACGCCCATTTGATTGCGACTTTTCCCCTGATCGCACGACCTCTCACCACCTCACTGCTCCCTCCTTCCACGCCACATCTCGCGGGAGCGATTGAACACCACGCATCATGGTGCATGCCCACGCACACCGGGACCATGGTGCTGGCCTGGGAGAACGAGATATCACTGTTGTCTACGTGACGGCCGATCCCGATTTCGATGGTCCCATTGGAGGTTACGTGACCGGTACGAAGCCAGATACAAAGCCCACCGCCGGTGTTGGGGGCGCCGTTCGACAAACTCGTACCTCCGACAAGGAAACCAAGACCACCGCAGAGCCCAAGCCGAAAAAGACCGACAAGACCACGGCTCAAGAGGTCAAAACCAAAGCAGCAAAGCCCACGAAGACCGATTCCACCACAACCACGGCCGCTCCTTCTCAGACCAACGACAGCACGAAGACGCAGGCGGGCTTGACTACCTTCTCCACGGCGACGTCGACAAAATCGAAAGCAGCCAACACTGCCTTGGGGAATTCCGGCAGCTCGTCCGCAACAGCGTCATCCGTACCCAGCGGATCAGAGGGTCTCACTGGAGGCGCAAAGGCCGGTATCGCCATTGGTGTCATTCTAGGAGTAGGCCTCATCGCTGGCCTGATCTTCTTCGTGTGGAAGAAGAAGAAGCAGCAGAAGGGCGACAGTCTCGATGTCGATACATTCCAGGAGAAGGCCCATGTCCCCGCCCACGATGTCCCACCGCCCCCTCCGAAAGCTCAACCCATGATCCAGTCCAACCCGCCTCAGCTCAACGTTCGCCCAGTTACCCAGTTCGCCCCAGATCTGACGTCTAGCCCCAGCATGTCGGCCGCTCTTTCGGCGGTGGGTGCCGGTGCGGGCGCCGGTGCTGTTGCATCGGGCGCTGCAGCCTCTCGCAACTTGACTGGAAACCAGCCATCCCCGCCGAATACTCCGCCGTCGGGTTCTAACGGCTCCAACCCCTTCAGTGATCCAGTCAATCCTTTTGGAAACCAAGCTGAAGTGCCTTCTCCGGTCAATGTCCATGCCATCAGTCCCCAGTCTGGTCCAGCCCCAGGCGCTCCTACGGAAGCTGTCCCTGCTACCAATGTTGCTCCTGCCGCCGTTGCTCTCGGCGCGGTTGCTGCTGGTGCAGCCGTGGCCGGTGCCGCTGCAGCCTCCAGCAACAAGGACGCTGAGAAGGATATGCCCGGTCGCCCTGGGAGCTCCACCTCTCAGGATCTCTCGCAACCGGGACCGGCCGTCCAGAGCCCCGCCGGTGCTGTCAACACTGACGGGACATCTTCTCCACCAGCTGCTGCTGTGGCGGCTGCTGTCCCGGCCCTTGGACCTGGTAACCCCGGCCCCGCTGGTATGCCGACGAATGTCCATCGCGTCCAAATGGATTTCAAACCCTCGATGGAAGATGAACTGGAGCTTCACGCTGGTCAGCTGGTGAGACTTCTTCATGAGTATGATGATGGATGGGCGCTTTGTGCCCGAATGGATCGCTCGCAGCAGGGAGTGGTGCCTCGTTCCTGTCTCTCTGCTCGTCCCGTGAAGCCTCGTCCTCGCCCACCCCCCGGAGCCGGCCCTGGCCCTGGCTCTGGCCCTGGTCCATATCCGCCCCGAATGGGACCCAATGGCCCCATGCCTCCTGGAGCGATGCCCCCGCCTAACCGCTTCTATCCCCAAGATGGTCGCCCGATGTCTCCCAGTGGTATGCCTCCGGGTCGTCCGATGTCTCCGGCTCGCCCCATGTCGCCTGCTCGTCCGATGTCGCCTGCCCGTCCGATGTCCCCAGCTCATCCGGGTTACGCTGGACCGCCGCCTCAGCACCCTCACCCGCAGCAGCGTCCGTTGTCTCCAGCCCAGTTTCCTCCAGTACCTCGGTCCTACTCCCCCGGGCCTGGGCCTCGCCCCATGCCTCCACGATCTATGAGCCCGGGTCCTTATGGACCTCCTGGTCTGCAGAGACCCGATATGCCCGTCAACCAGCGGAAACGGAGCAACAGTGCTGGTGGCACCGTGGGACCAATTCCCCGATCCACTGGATCTCCGGGCCCTAGCCCGCTGTCTCCTCCCACGATGCCACCTCCCTCCGGGGCCCTCCCAGCCATCCCGGCCCCCGTCAACCCCAACGTCCAAAGTCAGTAAGCTATGACCGTTCATGTTCAATAGGGTGCAATTGATCCCATGCATGGGAAGCAATTGATTGTCATTGCCGCTGGACGGAACGAGCTTGCTATGATATTGTGCGTCTGTGACGAACGCTCCCGATCTATTTTCTCTTCAAGAATTCTCTTTCTCTATTTGTCTTTTGCCTTGTTCATCTGCTTTCCATTTCCCGAGACTTGCCTTCTCCGTCCCCCTATCAGCAGTAAAAGTGAAAACGAAAAGAAACAAAATGATCGGCTGTTGCTGTCTATGTTTTACTTGCTGAGTGTACCTATACCATGTCTGATATGACGGATATACCCATTTTTTCCTTCTCTTACCTGTTTGAGCTTGGTGATTGACATGGGCCACAAGTTTTTTGTGTAGTCAATCCGTCTCAATCTTCTTTTTACAATATACTTATTATACCACTCACCCTGTTTCATTCACATCTTCTCCCATTCTTTTAGTTTTGCAGTCAATGAGGGATGAATGGCCATTCACTCCCAAGATGGTTGCACTGTTCAACTAGGCAGCAATAATATATCCAAGGCACATGCTTCCTTGTTTGAGAGGGCCTCTCCACACACATACACACACACACGATACCTCATTTTGTGTTTCTGGTGACCAACGTAGAACGAAGTGAAAGTAGTACATGACAGCTGAACTGTGAAGTGGGCAAACCAGAGTATTGAAATCAACATCCACGCTTCTAGGAGTAGTAGTTCCATGGATACAAAGAGACCCACAATGCACCATTTCCAAGTTTACACCGGCGCTGAATACCACACGCAGCAAATAATCTATGTCTATGTACATAAATGTATATCGATCTAAAGATGAGGGACCCCGCCACTCGCCAGGAGAAGGTTAACAATGCTGATGATCCCCTCACCCAAGATGAGTCCTGAAGCCAAAACCACGACCGTCGACGAAGCGGCGTCTGTATCACTAATAGCCGTCTGACCAGGTCTCGAATCTTCAGATCTGCCCCTTGTAATCGAAGTGGCGGGATCATTTTCATCACGCGAAGCCTGGGTCGTGTCTTGCGGATTCGCGTGTTTCCGAGCCCACCACCAAGCGATGACTCCCCCAATGGCTCGAGCAAGAGTGAAAGACGGTTCGTTGAAGATCCCGACCGCAACGGCAATGCCGCCTGGGATCCACGATTTCCACCGCGCGGTGGTGTCGCGCCGACCGCCGTTGGCCATGGGGGAGGAGGCGAAGATGCGGAGGATCGTCACGGCCACGAAGACCGCTCCGGCGATTGACGAGGCTTGCCATGCCATTGGGGGGAGGCCTTGGCCTGTGACTAGACGGGCGGTGAAGATCCAGACGTACGCTGTCGGGGTCTGGAACATCGGTCCTGGGACTTCGTAGACATTCACGTACATCTTGTACACTGCGGTAGAAAGCACGGCCCCGACTAAGCTGCCGATCATTTGGCCGTAGAACTGGGCTTTGGGGCTTGCGCCGAGGAGATGGCCCGTTTTCAAATCTTGCATCATGTCTCCGGCCTGTAGGGCACCGGACTCGGAGACTGCGCCAGCGAGCAGGTTGGTGACGAGGGCGGTGCGTCGAGAGAAATGGGAAGCAGGGGTTGCGAGAGAGAAGAGGAGCTGTGTCAGCTTGCTGATGCCTGACACGGGGTTGAGATCTGTCTCTCCTAGAGCACGGACGCCCATGACAGACAGTAGGACAGCTAGCAGGGTGGCTAGACAAGAGAGGAATGGAGATATCACATGGCCGAAAACGATCTGCATGCAGATGACGTTGAGGAGGAGAGTGAGAGGGAGGAGAATAACCACTGTTCTTGTGGAGATCAGCTGTGAAGGGGGTGCGTCTTCGTCTTCGCGTTCACCCTGCTCGTTAGGTTCGCTAGCCCCGGTGCCGGGTGCAGTGAGGCGACCAGATGATTCTTCGGAGATAGGGCTCAGGGCAGAGTAGCTTATGTATGAATGCTGGTTGGTTAACTGCTGGCGTTTAGAATTCAACCAAGTCCCAGCACGGCTTGAAAGCGCTGCAGACGCCAACTTCGGTGCATGCCGAAGTGCTGGCTTCAGCACCAACCAAGAAAGACTGACGAGAGAATCGGCAAGCATGATAGCCAGCGACACCCACACAATCCAGGCTTTACTGCCGTCTTCCCAACTTTCGACGGGGCCTGGTGCCCATCCACGGGCCTTCGCAAGTGGGGACAACACACCCCAACCTAATATAGCACCAAACAGCATGTGCATACAAGTATCGGGGCCCATGATGATCCCCTGACCAATATATGCCGGTGATGGGTTCAGAGTCCACAGCCAATTATGGGCAAGAGAAGCACCAAAGATCGGGATCCCTCGGACTTGGGGAACGAAGTATGAGAATAATGTCTGCGAATATGAGCGCACATTCCTATGACAGGTAGGTTTTGCATAAACTCACGTAGACACCGGAGACAACAAATGCGCCAATCAAGAGACGCATCTTCGATCTCCAGTCCTTCTTGTCATCACTTGAAGCTTCTGAGGCATCTTTCTGAAGCAGAGCACCACTCTCGCCAGTTTCAGATGACGGGATGCCGGCGTCCTCTTCTTCGTCCCGTCGAATTACTCCAGAACCAGTCGACCCTGCTTTGCTCTTTTCATCACCCGCGCCTCCGTGCAACACTCTCAACATCAAAGCAGATGCTGTTCCACTAGGAAACTTCAGTTTCTCCCGAACAATCACCTCTTTTCGAAGAGGCACGGCAAATACGACGCCGAATAAACACACCCCCAGACTCCAAACAACAAGCTTCCAGAAATTCAACTTCAAGGCACCACCTTCCCCGTCGCCCCCATCACCAGAGGGCCCATCCTCACCATCTCTGACGAGAAACTCCAAGGCCGGTATGACGCCGACAAAGCCACATCCCAACGGCATGGTTCCCACCGCACCAGCTACCGTTTGTATGAGGACGTTTTCGATCGGGGTGAATGGATAGGACAGATATTTCGAGAAGACTTTGAACACAGAGAACCCAATGAGAGCCGACGGCATCGCCATGGTACTAATCCACCCCGTTTGTAAACCGAAATAGGTGTTGGAGAAGGTGATCAAAGCCCCGATAATGAGTCCCACTAGCAGGGATCGCGAGGTGAAGCTCTGCGGGGAGGTCTCCTTTGATCTATTCGGTGGAGATATCGACAGTAGAGACATATGGGCATTTTCATCGCGCTGCGCTTGTTGCGCATCGTATTCGCCAGATTGTCTGGACTGGGGCTCGCCTGACGGTGCCCTGTTGAAGGGACCGCCGCCACTGGTGGGCTTGGCCGGCATGGTGATGGATTGATAGTTCATGGAATCACCTACACAGCGTTCCTTGGACCGTCCTGCCAGATGCTCTTATGTTCGCGTTCGATTTCGGGAGATCTGACCAGCCATGGCAGGCCGGCGATGCAACAAAGGGATGGGACAGGGTATCAAAAGCAGAGGGGGAGAAAGAAGTGGAAGATGGGGGTGTGCGGAGAAGCGGACCTCCTGCATTACTCAGCAGCTCCCCGATAAGACCTGACGCCATTCTTTGCCGAATCGGGTATTCATATACCATCTCTCTTGAATCCCTTCCAAGGTTCTCTACAGTGCCGTCGATATTAATACGAAGGTCAAGGATTCTACGGACATCTCAGGTAATACACAATCATGGACATGACTTCTGTCAGGGTCTGGTCTCCTTAAGCTTCACCATCGCCACCGGAATGAGTGTGAAGTATAGATCACGTGATGAGAATGCCCTCTATCGAAGGCGGCAGAACTATATATGTTAGACTCCATCAAAGCCATGAAACTATCAAAGACACGTTCAATGCCATGAAAGATACCCGAGTACACAGGTTTGTGATGATTCTATGACTCTTGTCTCTACGGCGCTTCAGAATTGCTGAAATCATACGCCTGATATCATCTAGGACAAACCCCCCTCTCTCTCATATTCTCGTACTCATGAACTGACGACATTACAGGGCTGCCCTCCAGCCCATCCCTCGATTGCCTGCTTCAACAACTGCGAGTAAGTATTTACCGTTCTATGGGACAGCCACGCAAGATGAGGCGTCACCACTAGATTGAGATCTTCCGTCCCCTCACCCAGTAATGGGCACGTGTCGGGACTCGAAGGTTCTTTCGCAAACACATCAGTAGCAGCTCCTGAAATACTCCCTTTGCGTAGAGCCTCGACCAAAGCTTCTTCATCCACAATACCTCCTCGCGACACATTGATTATCACAGCGTGGGGGGACATCACCTCCAGCTCAGCTGCTGATATCATGTTGCGCGTAGACTCATTCAGTGGGACTGCGATAAAGAGAACCGTACTCTGTCGAATTACTGTATCAAAGGGAACTCTCTCCGTATCAGTTGGCGCATTCGACTGCGTAGATTGATCGCGGGTCTTGCGACCTGAAACTAGAACTTTCATGCCCAGTCCCCGCGCCATGCCGGCGATCATCTTGCCTATCAACCCCGACTTTAGACCTCATTAATGTCACAGAACAGAGTAGTCGAGCACATACTGACACTGCCATTCCCAATGATACCGGCAACCTCCTCCTGACAGGTCAAGGGAGGCGTCCCGTCCTTCTCCAGCATCTGAAACATCAGGGTCTTCTGTCGGGGCCATTCCCCAGCTCGCGTCAACGCATTCAATCGAGACATTCGTCGGCGAGTCATAAAGTACAACCCCATAGCATGCTCCGAAACCGTTGACGTATTAGCCGACGGACAGTTGCTGACGACAATACCTCGTTTCTTGCATGCATCCAGATCGATGCAGTCAGTGCCCGCCGCCACCACCGCGATCATTTTCAGATGCGGCGACACCTCGGGAGACAGGGTTTCTGCGTCAATTCGCAACGCAGATAAGACAATCACTGTGGCGCTGCGAACGCGCTCGTGGAGATCGGCCAGCGATGTCTGCGGATATATCGTCTTGGTGTAGGTTTGTGGTGGAGGAAGCTCCATGTCCAATGCTTGCACGAAATCTCCCTGGAGGAAAACCACGTTGTGGTGGTTGGGTGAGGGTTGGGGATCCATAGTGTTTGAATGATGATAAGAAGAGCTCTTTCTTCTATGATGGAGGAAGTCAAGGGAAGAAAGAATCCTTTGAGCCGTTGTCTCGAGCGTAGAAAGGGTTCGGACCCCGCGCGCCTTGTCAATGACACCCAAGTGGGTCGCGTCTATCGGCATCAAACTACTGGCTTCCGCAGACACTGAGAAGTAGTGGTATCTATGGTAGCCACTGGACTTGAGAATGATGGAGTCTCCTTGGTCTATCTTTACAGTCTCATAATGTCTCTGTCCCTGGGTTCGACGCTGATGCGCAATACCATGATTATTATCGCGTTAATAGTATGCTCTAGAACCTTGACAATAGGCGACAGAAATAGTCTTACTGTCAACTGAGCCTTTTTACCACGCCTCCATACCATGTAGTTAACCGATTGCCGGCGGCGCGCGAGGGGAAGATCACCGGCCACAGCTCATAGATACGTGTGTCCCAAGTGCTTCATGTACAACGGACAACAGGCTGAATTACAGTTCTGACAAAAGAAAATCTGAGCCTATACATTGATCTGCTGTACTTCCTTCGAGTGGGTTTCAATCATCCTCAAGGGCAGTCGGACTGGCTTGTTGATGATGCGAAGTGACAAGCAAGGGATTCCAATCTATTTACCCGTGTCCTGCTTGAGGGAGACAATTCGGTTAAGAACAACCCGATCGTCCGTGGAATCCGAGTCCATTGCCTAGACAGCCATCAGTATAAGAAGAAAATTTGATACAGTCGTGGCACAAAGGACATACCATGTAGGCCACACGCATAGCCTGGAACCGCACGCTCTCAGGACCACTCTTGCCCTTATCGCTCTCGCCAATCGTGGCGGGCCAAGGTGCCCGCTGGCGAATTTCATCGAAGCCAGCTTCAATCATAGCATCGTTGTAAATCGTTTCGCTGTTAGGATTGATGTCATTCAAGAAACCGCCCTCCACCACAGTGGGGTCATCGGACTTGAAGAGCTGCTCGTGAACACGAACTTCGAGCTTGCGAGACCCTTCCGGCACCCAGTGGATGTAGGTCTTCGGCTTCTTGCCATCCCGGTTCAAGACAGCACGAACTTCAGTGATCTTACCATCCGAATCCTTAGTGAACGACGTGGCCGTGATGGGGTACGGGGCCTTCCAGAGACCAACGGCCTTTCCTGGTGCCAAGCGGAAATAGTCCTTGCTGTCAACGTCGCGGAAATCCGACCGATCGATGTAGATGGTCTTGGTGAAGGGGAGCTTATGAGAACCCATTTCAGGATTCTTGGGCGAGAAGGGAATATCCACCTCCAATTCCTTCTCCTCAAGGGTGTCGAAATCTTCGATTACCACCGGCAAGGGCTCAAGCACCAACATGAGACGAGGAATCCGCGTTTCGAGGTACTGACGGACGGACTGCTCGAAGCGAGTAATATTGATAAGGGTCTTTGCAGTGGTGACTCCGAGTTCGTTAATGAAGGAGAGGATAGCGCCAGGGGGGATACCACGACGACGTAGAGCGATGAGAGTGTAGAGACGGGGGTCATCCCATCCACGCACGTGGCCACCATCCACCAACTTCTTCAACGCCCGTTTGCTCATGACGGTACCACTGACGTTTAGACGGCCTGTAGAGTTAGTCGATCGGAATGCGATGTGGAAGTCACAAGAGACCTACCAAATTCGCGCTGCATGGGTTCATAGACGCCGAGGGTGGAGTTAAGCCATTCGTAACTCTCGCGAGAGAGGACGAATTCGGTCGTGCAAAGGCTGTGGGTGACATTCTCGAAGCTATCGCATAGACAGTGGGTGAAATCATAGGTTGGGTAGATCGGCCATTGATCCCCAGTGCGGTGGTGCGGCTTCTTCAGCACACGATATGCCGCCAGATCCCTACTGTTGTTAACGGCCTGGCTCCTTACCTTAGACTCAAATTTATACTTACCACATCTGAGGGTTCGGGTTCTCGATATCCTGCACAGGAAGACTTAGGAACAAGGGCCATTTTATATGTAATTAGATCGATACTCACCTGCTTCATACGAAGGAAAGCCGTTTGAGGCTCATACTTTCCGGCGCGCATGTCCCGGAACTTTTGCAGATTGGTTTCTACATCCTGTTCGGCATGTTGGCAGCGGAATCTAGGGCCATTTTTCTCGCCACCGCGCTGCAATTTGATATCGGTATCGCTGCAGTGACACACGTAGGCCTTTTCAAGAGTGATGAGTTTCTCTGCGAGCTCGTACAACTTCTGGAAATTGTCGCTGGAGTAAGTAACGGCGTGAGGCGTGAACCCTTTATACCCCAATATTAGCCAGTATCTCGAAGCTGTTGCGCGACCGAATCCTTTGATGCAATGGCAGGCGGGACACAGTGGAATTGGGCTCATACCAAGCCATTGAACGATATCCTCAATCGCATGGAAGTATTTCTCCTCCTCGGCTTCCGGGTTCGTATCATCGAATCTGACGAATTAGATATGTATTCTTCCAAGAGCGAGTGTTTCTAAATACCTAAGGATCTTTGATTCTAGTCAGTATCGCTGTCGCAAAGGTGGGGCATTGACTTTTGAGTGCTCACGGTTTGGCCGCCATGATACCGCGCCATTCCAAAGTTGATAGCAATGGACTTCGCGTGACCAAGATGGAGGTATCCGTTGGGCTCAGGAGGGAATCGAGTTATAACGGGCTTGACAGGGCGTTCCTTGAACACAGAGGCCAGGAAGCCTTGCTTGAATATCGCATCTGGGTCCAGCTCCTGCTCCGGCTCCTTAGGCTTCGGGGCTTGCGCAGCCTGAGGTTTCGGAGGCGGTGCATCAGCCTTTGCCTTAGCTTTAGCAGCAGCTTTGGCGCGTTTCTGCATGCGCTTCTTCAATTCTCCCTTGGAGACCATCTCGCCGGTGACTTCATCGAGCTGAAGCTTGGCGGTGTTTTCGACCAGAGCATCGGCCATGGTAGGCAATTGTGTTGTAGACAATCTTAATGATGGGTTGGCAGGACAAAGGGACAGGCGACTGAAGGACAGATGGAAGATGACGAGGTTATCTCAGCGGTGAGTCAAATCCATAATCCGTCCGATATAATTTTAGCCTTGGATAGATAAAGTATTGTTATCAGTGGGAGGGGCAGCCGCGCTTACGTCAGATGTCAGGTGACCTGACCTGGTGCATTCAGGCAGTAAGGCACCCACTGTATACAACTAACTGCACGACCGAGTACCCGTCAACAGCCTCTCCTTCTCCACAAAGGGGAGTGTATTCAATTAGCTTCAGAATTTGGGACAATATCTTGGTCTTTTCTCAAAGGGCTACATGTCCTTCAGATCCCTAAAAATTGCAATCCACATCATCCCACCTGAAATCTTCGGCCTGCAATTATCTATCCCCCAGAAGTCATTCCGCTACAGCAGATAGTCCTTTGCTCTGGAAGGCGAACACTGACACGAAACGGGCTTACTAATTTTATCAACATGATACCTAGGTGAACCGTATGTGCTACAACCCTCTCTGTTGCGTCTTGTCTTGATTTACCTGATCTTCTTTTTGTCGAGGATCCTGCCCTTGATAGCAGCTTCCAGGGACTGATCAATGGACCAGTCTCGATCAACATACAGGGACCTACCAGGAACTGCGCCATTTACTGAGACTGCGAGCAATCAGAGTCGTCTCGACAAGGGAGGCCTGCCGGTACCTGATTTTCAGGTCAAATTTTAGAAAGAATCCAGCACGCGTGCCCTTGCATGCGCACATCCCTTGGTCACGGTTCCCAGGGGGCTACCTGCAACTCTCACAGTATGGATCAACTCTAATGATCTACATAAGGGTGCCAAAGTCAGATTCTTGTTCTTCTTCTCCCTCGTTTTACAGGGCCTTGCATTCCAACAACCCTGCCAATTATCTGGTGGAACCGCCGGCGGACAGAATGACTGCCAGGAGCTCCTGCATTCCATCTCACTTGCTGTTAGCCCAGGGGCAACGGCGAGCATGTTTTGGAGACCGTGAACAAGGGAACCCATGTTGATCCGCGTCAAGAACGGGGGTACATACATAAGAGAGTCCCGGGGATTTCCTGCTCTTAGGGTGGCAGTCTTTTTTTCTTCACCTTCTTCAACCGAATTGACAGCACAAGCTAGAGAAGTGCGTGAACCCTTGTGGCCTATTCGCAAATCCCATACCACCAATCCACCCCACAATAATCATCATGCATTTCTCTACGGTAAGTTGAGATCATTTCCCAGCCTTCCTCTTCTAGAGTCAAACCAATGATACTGACTCACGTTTCCAGATTGCCGCTACTGCCCTCGCCCTGGTGCCCGCCGTGTTGGCCGGTGAGCCGACCGCTCAGGTGAAGGTGGTAGCCCAGGAGCTATGCAATGACGGCGAAATGCCCACGAGTGCCATTGGAGCCGGCCTTCTTGGCCATGGCTACGCCTCCAGAGATCACTGCGAGAAGGTCAACCTCGTCGTGAGCGACAAGATCGACGCCTACAGTCTCGTCATCGAGACTATCACTCGCAGCACCTCGGTTGAGTGCCACGCTGTCGCCGTCTATGCCAACGAGCTCTGTGCTGGAAGAGCCGATGTTGTCGTTCCCTGGACGGGCGAGGAGAACACCGTGGACAGCCAATGCTTCAAGAGCGGACCATTCGACGAGACCAAATATCTCAGCATGCAGCTTATCTGCGAGGATGGCCCTGCTGGCGCTAACGGCAACAAGGATTATCTGCAGGCCAAGGCAGAGGAGGCCCAGGAAGCTGCTGGCATCATCTAGAGCGCTCAAGATACGACAAGTGAATAAAGGCCTCAATATCATAGACCACGCCAGCTACCTGTGGTGGTTGTATGTGGCGTGATTTTATAACTCCAAGCTTCATGTATTAGTGCACATCTTCGAATATTCATTGTGACCGTGTTATTTAATATCTAATATCCAGATGGTCATCCCTTTACCTCCCCGAATAGATTCCAGAAGCAGCGTATAAACCAAGTCTTTTGATGTGAGCAAAAGTGATGCTCAATACTCCGGGGTCAACCCGATCGTAGAAATCAATTTACTGGAGGACAGGTACGCGTTGCGCGTTGTCATAGTCATTCCAACCCATCCGTGCGAAGTAAATAGTGGATGATCCAGCCTCAATTTTCTAGGCCCCAGCATAATGACTGTACGTGGCTAACTAAGACAGTACAATCTTCAGCGAACGCGTCACAGCAGTGTTTTCCACTGACAAAACTGCTGGCCTCGCAAAGAATGTGTCCTTGACACCCATACTTGCCTTTGGAAGAACATGACAAGTTGGAATGTGAGCACGCCTGACCTGCCACCCTCCCACCACCAAAACTTGGGAATGCCGTACAGCAGAGTTTGGACGCAAGCTTGTTGCAGGCTGAAGCTTTTCCTGCCTTCTCATATTATTTTCTGAACGGCAGGCTGGGGAGAAGCTGAGGCCGTAACCAGGTATATAAAGAGACAAAATGAAGATCTATGAAGGGCTACGAAAAGCAATTCAATTCCTGCAGTCTCACTACTTCAATATCGCCACTTGCATCTGTTACAGAAAACCCACATACCTGCTTCGGACGGTTCATCTTCACCATGCAGCTGAAAACAGTAAGACCTGCCCAGTTCCACAGCCATTCGCAACCAAACTGACCGCCATGATAGCTTGTGCCCATCTCCATCCTCCTGCTCAACTCTTCCACCGTTTCTGCCATCAGTCAAGCCCGAGTCTGGGCCAATTTCTACCCTTACTGTCCCGCCGATCCTTCAGACGATGACTCCACATTACACCTAAACGAGCAGTTCACTACTGCCGTCGACATCAAAGCTGAAGTCTGCCAAGAGATCCCCGTGCCCTTGTCCTTCGCCGCGGAGGTCGATCACCTCTCCATCGATGCCGAGCTATTCAAGAGGGAATCCATGGATGAGTGTCGGGTTGAAGTCCATGAGCTTGCAGGCTGTGAATTTGAGCCCCTGATTAACGAGAAGCTCCAACATGGCCAGGCAGTTAGCAGCTGTCGATCGAGGGACTTTGCCTATACCCAGGTCTGGCTGAAGCTGACATGCGAGAAAGTCCCGGATCGCTTTTCCCACGTTGCCCTGGCTTTTGATGGCAACAAGAATGGGACGAGGTATCTGAATCACACTCTGCCCTCCAAGAGGATGACAAAGGAGCGTCGCATGAGACTCCCGTTTCTGTGAAGGCCGAAAAGCATCGATTCTGTGACCGTTGATAGATCGCGTTTTTTCTGGTTGCTTACGATCTTGTCCGATATGAGTTCTGGGAGATCTGTAAACTGGGTTTCCTTGTTGTCGTGTATATGCAAACGAGTATTTAGGAACATGACTTAATGAAGCATTCATCGAACTACTGCGTTGCATTTCGATCTGTAAGTGATATTGAAAAAAGTGTAACAGCGTTTATATAGGTGTACTATACATGATATTGAAGCCAACACGAGGCCACCTGTCGAAAAAGGACTTGGAAGCAGAAAGTAACGAGACACCTTGCATTGGCTAATGCACCAAAAACGCCCTTTCGCTGTATCGCTGAAAAATGAATACTGCAGACTCCTAAAATCCAAAACTGTCCAGCAGAGAATTGGCGTCTGGTTCGTGGAACATAGTCGGTGGTGGTTTTGGTTTCTGAGGGGAAGCTGGGGTCTCCGGAGCTTTGAGCACACCAGTTTTGACAGGCATATCCGCCACAACGAGACTACTTCGTCTCCGTAGCAGCTTTCTAAAATCAACTTCGTTCTCCTGTAGACCAATAGATGAATCCTTCTTGGTGGATGGAATGGCAATTCCTCCCAAGAACTCCCAATGGCACACCAGGTCCAGGGCAAGCAGGTCACAGCCCATCCGGTCATATAGTCGAGCGTTTCGCACTATGAATTCCCATTCCGATAGAGCCGAGATCTGAGACGCCCCTTTTAGGGTCTGCAAGGTCTTCTCACGAAGCTGTTTGTACAACACGACCAAAGCAGGGTCATTTGAAAGGTATGACTTTGCCTGTAGGGGAACCGTCCCTGGGGTACCCGGTGATGAAGGGGTCGAGGGTATGAGCGTTTCAACGGGAGACTATTTCGTGTTTGTGAGTAAAAAGCTGCAGCGGAATGAAACTCAGTGGCAAGCTTACAATCAACGAGCGCACAGCGTTGTCTCGGCGGCCCAACATCCAAAAAGCCCACGAAGCCATCCACCGGTTGCCATCGGCGGCGGCTTCGGGTAGAACCCTTTCTTCAAGGATTTCCTTAAGAACAGGCCCGTCATCTCCTTCGTATGCACGAGCTATGGCAATTGCAAGTTGAATGTCACCGATCTGGTTTAGGCAAATCATAGTGGCGTCACGTAAACGATCGGCAAGGAGGAAAAATGCCGCTGCATATTCTAAACCCTTGTTAGCGAGAAAAGCACTTCAATCGAGTAGGGACCATGTATCTACCAAATCGTCGCTTGCCGAGCAAAGCGTACGCATTCTTCATGGCAGTTGTTCTCCAGCGCGCTTCATTGAAATCATTTGCTAGCAATCGCTGGGTAGCACCCTGCTCTCGATTCCAATGCGCCATTCGCCAGAGACCCTGAAGAACGTTCTTCTTTCTGAGCGCGAGGTAGTATAAAGAGCAGTCAACAGGATTCTTCTCGTCTGTCTTGGTATATTCATTTCGAGCAACTACCTCCAACTGCGCTCGCTGGTGAATTGTCAGTATGCGATCAGGAGGCGCTGGCGCGAAATACACTTACAACTGCCGTAGGATCAGACAGCCACATGAATATGCCGCTTTCCCGCGCTGATTCCCAGAGCATCTTGCCTCCAAATTGCCGGGACACAAGATCTCCAAGTATATCTTGACTACCACTATGGAAAGCCCATACTATCTCTCTCCAAGAAACCGTATCCTTGTTAGCAACTCCCTGTGTCCGTCGGAGCATATGTTGTCGGAAGAAGAGAAGGTAGCGAGCAGCATTGTCATCCATCGACCGCCGATGTTTCTCAACTGTTGCAACGCATTCAATAGTATCGGCTAGCCGGAATTGTTCCTGGCTGGAGAGTTGTGGGAGAGTGAAGCGAGCCAAGTATTCGTTCAGTGATGCAGCTGTTTTTTCATCCACGACAAAGGATTCGTCCTCAAGAGAAAGGTCCGCGTATGATGAATGCAACTCCTTGGTGGAAGCTTTTTGCAGGACCTTCGCCTAATTAGCCTCATATGAGAAACCATTATCGATCGGCACTTACATCGTCCTCCGCATAGAAATCCTCCATGGCCATATTCAAGAAGCTATCAATATCGTCGCCCTCGGTATAGAACTTGAGTGTGCGGAGAAGATTCATCAGAACAGCATGCACTAGATTCGTCTTGCCGCTGAGAATGCATTGAGCCAGGAATTGTGGATGGAAGACTGGCAACGGGCCATTTAATCGCGTCACAATTTCAAAAAGGCTCACGGTGGCTTGTCCTCGTGAAGGCAGGCGAAGCTGAGAAACTAGACGATCGCTTGTCTCAATTTCATTGCCGTAGACAAAGATCTGATTTCCAGCTCCAATAACAAGGTTCCCATTACTGAGCCAGCAAGAGTCGCCGATCGGATGGGGAGTGAGATCCCGGATCCAGATCTCTCGGATTTGCATC
Organism: Aspergillus olivimuriae; assembly: GCA_003719415.1. Lineage (NCBI taxonomy): Eukaryota > Fungi > Ascomycota > Eurotiomycetes > Eurotiales > Aspergillaceae > Aspergillus > Aspergillus olivimuriae. The sequence continues at coordinate 35,755 of RHLO01000561.1, read as the reverse complement.
CAGGAAGGCCTGGAATCAAGGTAGTCATATCGAAGTTGCGATAGCAGAATGACTTTGTGGGGGAACCCAACAGCAAGAATAGACTGATTATCAGGAGTAGATGTCCAGTCAAGATCACGGATGATGTCTTGGCGGGAGAAATGCTCTTCAAACTCCAACTGGGCGCCACTGGTGTCCCAGATTGTCAAGCGAGTGCGATCTTCATCAACCAAGGCAGCCTTCCTGATCGAGCTTCCACTGGCAAGAGATGGGTTTTCAATGCCAGTCTCCACAGTAGATGTCAAGAGCCAATGAACTTGACAGTTCTCCTTATCGACCTTGGCAGTCCAAGTATGTATGATACCATTGCTCGTGTAAGACAAGGCAATATCAGGTGAAAACTGGTCGAAGAATCCCGATAGTTCAGCTTTGGGACCGGCTGGGTCCACGGGTAGAATGTAAGACATGTTCTCCTTGATCCCCAAATCAAAAGAGCAGAATTTCTCAATTGAACATTCAACGCCATTCATCTGTTGTTTCGCTTGTTGCTTCCTTGTGGGCAGTCGAATCTCCCAAGCAATTCCACTTCTGTCGGCTCCGATTGTTGCAATATAAATTGTTTCTAGATTCTTTCCCTCGGTAGGTAAAGGCAGAACACACAGTGGCTTGCTTGATAGTTGGAACGTCGCGGCAGCAAGTTTTTCGGCATGGAACGAACGAAGATCCCAGACAGATATACCATTATGATGCAGGTTAGCCAAGAAGTCACCACTCTCAATCACACAAGTTCGATGAATATGTTCGTCTGAATAAAGTGAACTCTTGCGCACCAATGTTGAGCCAACCCCTGTCCGCTTCTGGCTCCATATCAAGGCCTGATTATCATCTGTGCGCGAAACGAGAGTGTTTCCAATCGCATTGCGGACGATTTTCTTGATCGGGCCAATATGTCCAGTCCAGGAAGCTTTCCTTGTGATGCGCTCCTTTCGGTGGGCTGGATCGAATAGAACATCCACCGGTGAGTCAAACCATTCGATTCGACCGTCGAAGTGGTGCACCAGGATGGAGAGAGAATCACCCACGTCGGCGCTCTGGAAAGCACACATTTGAACATAATCTTCTTTCGCAGATATCCCAGGCATAAAAGAGAAATTAAGGCCCTCCACGTGAAGTATGTTGAAGACGTTTAAATCGGATTTCACTTTAGAGCCGACATCCTCGAGTGCCCAAGCAGACATGTGTCCTTCGCCATCTGTCACAACACAGATTTCCGGACTCCTGTTCGCGACCTCGATGATATGCTCCAGAGCGTGGTTGCCCTTATTCCCCGTGCTCCGTTGAACTGCGCGCTCGGTAGCAACACAGAACTCGCGACTGTCGACGACAAAGGTGTACCGGCGCGATATATCCTTTCCCTTTGTCGTATGACGGGGCTGAACAGAGGCGGCCATGTCAAGCTGTGTCCATAGCTGCAGGGCAGTCGGCGCATGAGGGTCCACCACGGCCCATACTCTGATCTTATTGTCGGCGCACCAGGTATAGAAGGCATTGCCCATCGATTGCTCCCGGTGGTACGGTTTGCGCCAATGCATCCCCGTAACAACTGATGGATGCGGCAGGTATGACACTTCGAATCGTACATCGTCCGCACCAAACGATAGCCGCCGCCACACCTTCACAATGCGATCGTAGTGCCCTGTAGTCACCACCAATGTCGCATCGGGGGAGAACTGGGCGAATTTAACGGGGTTCGCAAGTTGTTGCTTCCAGACTGCGCGGGGAGTGTCGTTTAGGAACCAAAGGGTAAGGTGCGAATTTCCCAGAAGCAGCTCGTCAGGAGAACCCCACGACAGCGTTCGGATTGTCTCGCCATCATCTTCGCAGCGGAACGTGTGGGCGAGGGACCACTACAAGAATTCCAGATGTCAGCTTTGTGATCGACAGTCAAATTCCCCCGCGGCCGATAATCTTTATTGCCATAAAACTAGAGTGCCGGGAGGCTGTCGTGTAGAGGAGTAGACGGACCTTGAGCGTTTCGTGCTGTATCCCATACGGTTGGTAAACAAATACATCCGGGCCTCCGCACACGGCGATCTTCCCAGAAGCTTCTTCAATAGTGACAGCTTCCAAATTCTCGGTATCGTCAACGTAGATTGTTTGTAGGAGCTTATGCGGGCCGCCGAGGATTACCAGTGCGTTGCCGGAGATATACACCTAAGCACGATGGACACGCAAAGCGCAACGAATTAGCCAAGGCCCAACAAAAAAAAGACGACTGTACGGGTGCGATATCAAGGCATAGGAGTCAAGCTATGGTTCCTTACAACAACACGGAGACCATCCCATAGCGCCGTGCTGAGCGACTGGAGCTTCGCTGGGGGTCTCCCCGGCAGTACCGCTCGCATAGAGGCGGTGGTGGTGGAGGGAGGACGCTTCTTGCGCTAGCAGACAAGGCTACACCATTGCTGGTCAAGGGAGCGAGCGACCGTGGGTTTGGAAATCGTCGTCGCCAAAGAGCGTAGTCGAGGGAAAGGTGGCCCGAGAGCTCGAGAGAGGGAAGCGTGGAGAGGGGGAAGATGCTGGCAGAGAGCCGTGAAGCTACTTACGTCGTTCCTGTGAGCTTAGGTCATTCCGCGATGACGGCGTCTCCGCCTTCCCGCGTGACTGCATCACTCCACCCTCATGATTTGCCTAATTACAAGGAGGAATCGCTTTACACGATAGTTCAAGATTTATATAAGGCATTGTCATTTCTCTGTTCATCATCGTTGGCCTGCTGCTGTTTGCACAGGTTTTATAAGCTACATACACAACGCGAATGGGTATCGTTAAACACATCCAGCTCCAACTCAACACATCCAACAAATACCGAACTGAATATCTACAAGAAAGATGAGGATCGGGCCAACATCAACACCGAGATGGCCTTCACGGCCGTCTATTGCTCGAACTCTTTCCTTCAGTGGGCGACTCGGGCTCCTCGTCCACAAACCGCACACTCGTAGCGCTGCCACGGCCACCGGGACCATGACGGCTCGAGGCAGTTCGAGGAGCGGTGATTCCAGCACGCAGAAGTCGACTTGCAAATGGTGTCTGCAACGGAGTAGCGGGGGTAGTTGACAACTGCGCTAATGCTCTCGCCCGTGCCGCCCGCTTGGACGGCGAGGTCATGTAGTTGGGCGTCATCAACGGGGTTGTACCCCGTGGCTGAGAATCCGGAACAAACTCGGTGGACTTGAACGGGGTCTCAATACGGTCCCATGGGTCAAATATTGATGGACCAGTCCTGGTCCCTGGAGTCGCCCCATCAAAGTTCTTAGAAGGGCTTAGCAAAGGACCTGGAGAATCCCGGGCTTCCAGAGTTAATCGCGCCTTTTCCACCCAGTGACGGAACATGCTGCGCGAATGTCTCCTTAAATTGCGCTCTCGCATGGCATCTGCAGTCTCAGAAGTGCTCTGGATCTGGAATACACGGAGACTGAGCTTGCGCATGTACGTATTTGACTGGCCCAGCACATGTAAATGATACACACCGTCCGCCTGCTGCTCCATCGTTTGGTATTTGACCAGAGCCTCGGCCAAATGGATCAACTGTTTATAGGAAACTTGCCGGAAGTAGTATATGTCGGCGTTGTGACACTCTTCCCTGCGTTTTGCAGCTTTGTCGTGCCACCGAGCGAGAAGGCCGAATGAAATATCCAGAATCCGCCCTCGACTAAACTGCAGAGCTTGCTGCTCTAAGTTAGCAACATGGCTGGCTCGGTCATGTAAAGCAGTGAGAGCCTTAGCAGCGAGGTTGATCTTGATCATTCGTCGCGTTTTTGCATAAGCATCTTGGCGCCGCCGTTTCGCAGACTCGATTGTCGCCGCATGCCATCGTTTCAAGGATTTTGTTGCTGTAAAATAGAATTGTGCGTTGCGAGCCCAAGCCTCGAGTTTGATCACTTGCTGGCTCTTTGAACGCCAAGCAACAAGGGACTCTTGCAGGAGCCGAGGAGCATAAAATTCAAATGCAACATACTCTCTCTCCCGTTGTAAAGCAACTTGATCCCGCCACAATGCTAGCCTGGACCGGAGAATTTCTTTGGTCTGATGCTCCTCATATACTTCCGCATTGTCGAGTAAGCGGGAGTAGGTTCTGCGGACATTCGTCACGAATTTGGAGAACACTTCGCGGGAAATCCGTTGCTCTTGGATTCGCTGCATCAAACGGAATCTCTCTGCTAAAATCCATTTATACATGGTTTCCATCTTGAGACGTTCTTCAATACGCGCGCTAAGAGCTTGACAGCGAAGTAGGTCGTTCCACGTGGTCCAGGAATTTCTCACGATCCTTTGGTGATCAAATTCTTCCGCGTGTCGGAGCATCTGCATCCGTTCCACCCACTGGGAGAAGGCTGTTTGTAGGATTCGTTTGTCTACCATCTCAGAAACACGGGAAGCAGCCGGGGCAAGCCGAGACTGGATTCTCCATTCCTCAAAACTGGCTCCGAGAAGCTGTCGACGTTGCATAGATTCCGCTTCCTGCTCGCCGGAGACGATAGCTTTGGATCTCTGAGCTAATTTTTGCAAGGCCGAACCGAGCGCACACCGTTTGTTGTGGAGGTCAATCTCATGCATGCGCTCCCTGTTCGTTCGAAATTTCCGGAGCCAGTATAACAGGGCCCGCCTCTTGAGGCAAAAATCGTACCACTGTGGAGCGCGTCGTTCGCAAAAACTCCAAAACCATTTCCAGTACATATCATGCCTTGATTTTTGGTCATGATAGGTCACCGCTTTATCTTCGGTTTCTTTTATTTCGTGGACTCTCCGTTTCCAAATATTAAAAGGGCGTCGCAAGGCGAATCTCTGGGCTTTGAGCTCATTGACTGCTGTGATCTCTCGCCAAGCATTGAAGTACTTGACGCTGAGGATGTGCTGTCGAGCAGCCGAAGTCTTTGCAACTTCGTCGGAAGTGACTTGCGCCCAGTGAGTGAACGCCTTGGTCACTAAGAATAGGTCTCGGGCGCGTCCGGCACGCTCCTCTAGATGTTTGAAAAATCTTTCTGTTTGTGCTTCTCGTCGCTTTTCCTGTATGATGGAAAGCCACGTCTGGAAAGCCTGCCGAAGCAGTGTGGTCCTGTCACGATTGACAGCAACAACGCCCATGTCACGATGGCTCTGACGCGCTTGAATGGCCTTCTTAAGCCACAGTGTGATAATACGTCTATTGATCGCTCGCTGGCGGTACATATTGAATGTTGACGCATCTCGTAGCAAGTCCGATAGTGACGGTCGATACAGCATCTCAAGAGGCACCTGTGGACTCTGGAATGTTTCGCTGTCTTCCTCAGAGGATGCAGATGGCTCCTCTGCTTCATCATCCGAGCCCTTCGAGCTCCTCGAACGCGCGTGATTGAATCGCGAGGCCTCAGCGATTCTCTCGGAGCGATCCCGGTCAACCGCAGACCTGGCCTGTGCCCCATTCGAGACCGATTGATTCCTGTTTCCACCATTTTGCTCCATGGAGTCCATTCTATCAATCAGCCGGCGTCCCACATCAAGGAACTGCGCGATTAGCTGGGACCTGTCTGACGACTCGACGCGCTTATCGGGAGCAGCCGCCGCAGGAGGAGACAACGGTTCGGGCTCTGGAAACTCAGGCTTGCCAACATCCAGTCGTGATAGAGAAGAGCGCGAACTTGGGCGATTCACAAAGCTCCGTTGCGTGGGGTCATCGCCGACGTCGTACATTGAGTTGAATGATGCCCGCCGCGGCCGAGGTGTCTGCGAAGTACTGTGCTTGGGACTGGCATGTTCAATTCGGGGTTTGAGACGACCGTCGATTGACGGCACACTGTCCGCATATGTCTCGTTCCCTTCTTCGTCTTCCCCGAACTCAATGACAATTCCCATCTGCTCGAGTAAAGTTTCAAACTTTTCAAACAGAGAATCGCCTACGACGTTCTTCTGCCCCATTTTAAGCATGAAGCGCATGCAGACATAGCCCGGATCGGCATCCACGCCATGCTCGGCGATGACTTCGTCGTATGCCTTAAACAATACTCTGTACGGTAGGCGCTCGACTTCGGGATCGCGCTCAGCGCGGGTGATGACCTGGTAGAGAAGGCCGACATCTAGACAGCACACGCGAGTCACACGTTAGCCACACTCAATCTCGCGGAACCATGTAGGTACAGAGCCAGTACAAACCTTCATCTGAAAGCGACGGGTCTTCAGAGGACAAAGGTCTACGCTGAGGGGGAACGGGAGGCATCGAAATAACCGCGACCTAAGGCGCGCTTTTTCGCAGATTGGTCATGGAGGCGGGAAAGCAGATCAACCATTGCATGCAAGGCAAAGGGCTGGCACAAGAACTAATCCCAGACTTGCGATCGGGCAGGTCGGGACTTCTCATCCACGACAGTTGCGCAATCTCTGACCGCTTTCACGACGTTCCTCGACTGAGACAAGCATTGACTGACACCGTCTGTTATGTTTGGGTCGCGCTCGCTCCGGAACGGCATGGCGCCGGGGGAACGGTCAGGTGACTTGTACTGGTATGCTGGTTATGTAAGCATTCTTTCATGTCGGGTCTTCCCTGCACCTGGTGGGTAGTAAGTATCATTGCATCACCTTCGACCACAATCAGTCCAGGAATCCCATCATGCCGGGAACTCGAACGCGGCCCATTGAAAAGTTCGCCAAGGCTACGGCCAAGTGCTCAGCAGAAGTAGGTCTCAACACTGATCGTCCCTGAATGATCGGGTCATTTGCTGACCACGTCACAGGCTGCTGCATATGGCAAATGTGTCGTTGCCGATTATAACGCAGTGCAAAAAGATATGTGTGCAAAGGAGTTCATGAAGCTGAAAGACTGCTACCTGGTAAGACAGTTCACTGGTATTTTCCAAATTGCAGATGACTCACTCACGCTTTATAGGCTGCATCAAGGAAGGTTTAACAACCATTGTGGTGGTAGGAGGATTGCATGGTCAGGCGTCTAGGCAGTTTCACTCTCATATGTACAGTTACACGTTAAATAAATATAATCAAGAATTGACTGAGTCAATAAATCAATCAAAAGAACACTTGTGGATATCTATCGACGAAGAACTAGAGCTACGTCTAATATACCAACATGCAAATTTTTATACTGTCGTGATCGCATCTTCTGGCATAACCACCGTTAAAAGAAAAGGAAAATATTTCAAACCCGTGAAACAGAAGGAGACAGATCAAACACAAGCGCAAATCTAAAGCTTGAGCAGACGCAGCAGGAACGTCGCCTTCTGCACTTCTTGTTCCTCCTGTAGGATCATGCCAGCCTCCTCGCTGCTAGGAGCCTTGCCATCGACAAGCTCATGGCGCTCGAGCGGCCGGCGCACCGCCTTTTCGATAGTCTTGGCCTGGGTCTCGAAAGCCTCACTGATTCCAACGTTGTCCGGGTCAGAAAGAACGACGTATTCCATCTTCACGTCATCAGTGGGCACCAGGCCAGCCTTCTTTCGTAGACGCTGCAGGCGGTTGACGATCTCACGGCCCAGTCCTTGCTGAGCCAGCTCTGGGTGGATGCTCACGTCCAAGATAGTCAGGACATCGGCATCAGTGTTTGGCTCCATGTCCTGCGACGACGCATCCTCCTTCAGGCCGCGCTTCACCACGAGATCGCCCTCAACAAGCTCAATGCCATCAATGAGAATCTTCTTCTCGGCAACAAACTTCTTCACGTCATCGCTGGTCAAGGAGGGCAGGGCCTTCTTTACCTTCTGCGCATCCTTCTTCAGCTTCTTGCCGAGAGTGGGCCAGTCGGCCGAGACGCTGTACTGCACGTTGTACTTCGCCTCGTCAGAAGACAGGATCAGCTCTTGGAGGTTAATCTCCTCAAGAATGTAGCCCTCCAGGGACTTCACATCGTCAAGATATTGCTGATCTTGGTGGATAACAACAAGCGTCTTGAGAGGGGTCTTCAGACCGATCGAACGGCGCTCACGAGAGATACGGCCCATCTCGATGACCTTCTGCATCCGAGCCACACGTCTCTCGACAACCTCGTCGAAAAGCTCTTCCCGCACTTCGGGGAAGCCAAGGAAGTGAACGCTGCGGCTATCCTCAGAGCGCAGCGACTCGGGAATATGGGGAAGGAGACGGATGTAGATGTTATCGGTGAGGAAAGGAGTGAATGGGGCAAGACCTCGGACCAGAGTGAACAGCACCTCAAAGAGGGTGTTGAGGGCATGCAGAGTATCGTCGACGCCATTCTCACCCTTCAAACGCTTACGGTTGAATCTGATGTACCAGTTTGTGGTGTTGTCGATCAACTCAAGAAGCCGGGGAACGACGGTGTACAGGCGGTACCCTTCCATCTCCTCGTTGACAAATTTGAGCAGACTCTGGCAACTGGCCAAGATCCAGCGATCCATGACATTGGAGTTGGTCGCCTCAGCCTTGGGGTCGAAAGTGAAATCAGTACCGTTGGTTTTCTTGAAAAGAGCCGCCTGGCCCTCGAAGAACTTGTAGCTGTTCCAGAGAGGAAGCAGCACCTTGGCGACAATCTCCTTAACACCAGATTCCTTGAATCTGAGGGGCTCGGCGCGTACAACTGGAGAATTGATCAAGTACAGGCGCAGAGCATCAGAACCATATCGGTTCATGATCAAAGTGGGATCGGGGTAGTTCTTCAGTCTCTTGGACATCTTCTTTCCATCTTCAGCAAGAACGATGCCGTTCACAACGCAGTTCTTGAACGGCAGCTTGCCGAACAAATGGGTGCCCAGAACGGTCAGAGTATAGAACCAACCACGGGTCTGGTCCAAGCCTTCGGCAATGAAGTCACCAGGGAAACCCTTTTCGAACTGATCCTTATTCTCGAACGGGTAGTGTTGGGAAGCGTAGGGCATGCTACCGGACTCAAACCAGCAGTCGAAAACTTCGCTCACACGGCGCAAGACTCCCTTTCCTTGCTTGCTAGGGATGGTGATGTGATCCACCTTGTCACGATGGAGATCAGTAAGCTCCCCTTCGTAACCGCTAAGCTGCTTGAGCTCTTCGGCGCTACCGATGGCTACAACCTCTTTGAAGTCGTCACTGACCCACAAAGGCAGAGGGGTACCCCAGAATCGGTTACGGGAGATGTTCCAGTCGCGAGCGTTCTGAATCCAGCTAGCAAAACGCCTCTCCTTGACGAAGGACGGCACCCATTGGGACTCTTCGATACCCTGGAGCATCTGGGGAATGATGGGTCCAATCTTGACAAACCAGGAGGGGACAGCGCGGTAGATCAAAGGAGTGTCAGAACGCCAACAGAACGGATAACTATGGGTAATCTGGCTATCGACGATGAGCCGGCCACTTCCCTTGAGGAACTTGATAATAGCCTTGTCCGCAGCCTTGACATGCTGGCCCTGGAAGTCGGAGACTTCAGCGGTGTAACAACCCGTGTCGTCAACAGGGTTGGGAGGCGCGCGCGTTTCAGAGATGACGCCGCCTTCAAGGCCAACCTGGTAATCGTCCTCACCGAATGCGGGTGCCTGATGAACGATACCAGTACCGTCATCAGCCGTGACGTATTCGGCATTCAGCACACGATAACCATAGTCCTTGAACTCATCGTAGAAGTACTTGAACAGGGGCTCGTATTTCCAGTCCTTCATGGCCGATCCCTTGAATCGATCGACGATCTTGAACTTGGCCTTCTTGGGGTCTTTGTAGAGCGTGCGGAGCAAGGACTCAAGGATGATATAATGTTTCCCGGATGCTTCGTCATGAATTTTGATGTACTCGAAGTTAGGGTTGACGGCGAGAGCCGTGTTCATCGGGAGCGTCCAGGGAGTAGTAGTCCACGCCAGAAGACAAGTTTCCGGATCATCCAGCAGCGGGAATGTGATCACGACAGCAGGATCTTGAACGTCCTTGTAGTTTTGTTGCGCCTCGAAGTTACTCAGAGGAGTGTTGAGAGCAGTAGAGTAAGGCATAACACGATAGCCTCTGTAAACAAGGCCCTTGTCGAAGAGTTGCTTGAAAACCCACCAGACGGATTCCATGAAGGACGTGTTCATAGTCTATTAAACGAGGTTGAAAATTGAATGTTAGACAATATTCCCAATGCATTGCATCTCTGCGAATGTCCAACACAAGGACGAACCGGCACCGCAGGATGTGGGAAATATATACACAAAGTTCGCTTACCTTGTAGTCATTGTCGAAATCGATCCAGCGACCAAGTCGCTCGATGGTCTCACGCCATTCAGCAGCAAATCTCATGACAATGGCGCGACACTCCTCGTTGTACTTCTCAATCCCCAATTTCTCAACCGCCTCCAAACCCGACATGCCCAGCTTCTTGTCGATCTCGTATTCAATGGGCACACCGTGCGTGTCCCAACCGAAGCGACGCTCGACATAGTGGCCCTTCATAGACCAATAACGGGGAATGATATCCTTGATAGTCGAGGCCAGCAAGTGACCGTAGTGAGGGAGACCGGTAGCGAACGGCGGGCCATCGAAAAACGTGTAGGGCTTGCGGCCTTCGGAGAGCTCAACTTGCCTCCTGAAGGCGTTGATCTCCCTCCATCTCTGGAGGATAGCTTCCTCCTCGGTAGGGAAATCAATGGACGACATGACGGGCAGGCGATGCGGTCGTAAGTCGTTGCGATCGAGGCACGGAGGGGTGGCCGCGGGGTAGATTTAAAAATGATGCAGATAAAAGTGAGTCACCCCGCGACCCGAAATCCCGCCAAGACTCGATGCCTCAGGCCAAGAAGGACCAGGAAAATGACTCCTCCGCAGGTACAAGGCCGATGAAGTAGGTATAATATGCCTGGCATTGGATCGACAGGTCATGAGGTACACGACAAGATCTAATTTTATTGACAAAAATGACGTGAGATTCCACAAATGCAACTAGTATAAATCTAGGGCGCGCCCTATCTCGTCTCGTCCTCATCCTATTCTTCGTCATCATCCTCGTCCTCGTCCTCTTCAACATCGGATACGTCCTGCCCAAGGTCCTTGAGGCGTTTCTAGAAGGTAGGTAATGAGTCAGTGATCTTCATATTGGGGGCCTGTATGGCGAACTTGCCTTGTCCTCATTGCGCTTGGCCTCCAGATCCCCGAACACAATGAGAAGATCCTCAAGCTCAGATTGAGCTGCTTGGCGAGCCTCCTCCTTCTCTTTAGCCTCCGACCGGATCTTCTCTAGCTCCTGCGTCAACTCGTCCAGCACTTTACTGGATTGAGCAGTATCGCTCTTGGTTATCTTTGCCTTGTTTTCTGCCTCTTGGGCCCGCTTTTCCAGATCAGAACACCTAGAAGTGTACTCATCACGCACAGCCTGGACCTCTTGTTTGGACTTCTCTTCGGCTGCAGCTAACTCCTGCTGTAAGTTTTCTTTCTGAGCTCGGAGCTCCTCAACTTCGGCCTTGTGTTCCGTTCGACTTGTATCAATTTCTGACAGCAGCTTCTCCGACTTTTCCTTGAGGCCGGAAATCTCGGCAGCGTGCTGCGTTTTTCCACTATCGATATCTGATTGCAGCTTCTGGATTGTCTTGTTAAAATCGGAGACTTCGGCAGAATGTTGCATTTTGCTGGCGTCAAATTCAGACTGCAGCTTCCGAAGCGTCTCTTGAAGAGAGGAGTTCTCGGCAGCATGGCCTTCTTGGTTCGAGCTGATCTCTGATTGAAGTCTTTCAATCGTGCTGTTCAGATCCAGAACCTCGGCAACATGTTGCCCCTTGATCTTCTCTATATCAGATCTCAATGCGTCAATAGTGTTGTTTAGTCCCGCAACTTCGCTCAAGTTCTTTTCTTGGACACGAGCTGCCTCGGACTCCAATGACCGGATTTTCTTTTGCATGCCTGCCACTTCAGCTTCATGGTGCTCCTTCACCCGTTGGCTCTTTCGCTCGTAGTCCGATGACATTTCTTTCAATTGTTTGTCAATGGCACGGAGCTGTTCGCCATGCTGTTTGAGAAGCTCATTTTTAGCATGCTGGTTCTGGGCTTGCAAAGCCGAAAGCTCTTGTTCATGGCTCCTTCGAAGCGCCTCATGGGCGTGCTGAACCTTAGAGGCCTCCATAGTGCTAGATTCTTTGGTCTTTCTATGCTCCATTTGCTCATGCTCGAATTTATTTTGCAGAGCAAGCATATCGGATTCCAATTTTTGGAGGGCCTGGAGTTTTTCTTCGAGTTCGCCCTTGAGTGAATCGACCAATTCTCGAGAAACACCTCTTTCAATGCCGTTGGTGATGACCGAAATTTCCAATTCGGGTTCACGATCAATTGCACGTAATAAGCGTCCGAAATTGTCCTTGAGGAAGTCGACGAAGGTGCGATCGAAGAAGATATCCGGAAGCCCCCCTTCATATTGTCCTCCCACCGTCTGTGGCAGGACTTCAAAGTCTCGAACAGCAGGAGCTTCTCGGAATCGTGTTATCTTGTCAATGTATTGTTCTCTTCCCAGTTGCTCAATCAATAGCTTGTGCAATGTCTTTCGGGGAATTGGCGAGTCCTTCGATGAGAATTCGTACACAATCCCCAGCAACGTCGTACAAAGACCAGATAGAAGCACATTAGACACGCCTCGATGCTTGATCTCCTGCAACAGGGTTTGAATGCTGCTACCTTCTCCAAGGAAGTCGTTTACAGCATCGGGTTCTTCAAACAGCCAGCCACACAGGAGCATCAGATACCCAAGCGAGATTCTCTCATCGTCACCGCGTTGTATACCGGTGATCAGGTTTCCCACTATGGTTTGGATGCAGGTTATTACCTCTTCGCCATTCTCAGCATCGCCTTCTGTCACGCCCATAGCGATCGTTTTCGCTTCGGCATTCTCAAAGAGCAGGTGGAACATCAGAACAGAAGCCATCCAGGTTTGATAAGGGTCCGCGTTTCTTCGCAACTCCGGGGGCGTCTGCAAGACAGTCAAGATATTTGGTATCTGATCTTGTCCGCTGATGTGACCATCAATAGCCCTGCGCAACACGTGAATGCGGATGCCTGTATGGTTAGTGAAGAAAGCCTTGACGCATTCGCATGCAGCAAGTCGTGCATCTAAGAATTGCAATGGTGCGGGTTCGAGAGATAGTTTGAGCAACGCTTCGATAACGTTGATTCGCTGGACGCCATTTGCCGTCCCTTCGACAGGTTGTGAACCCCAAATAACTTCAACATCACCAAACTGCTCTTGCAGGGGCTGGTTCCCACGAATCAAATCGGCACATGTTGCAAGTGCCTGCAGCAACTGTTAGCCAGTTCACTGATAGCGTGCCGGAAAGAGCCTCGCAAACCTTTGACGTAACATTGACGCTGAATTTCTGGCCAAAGGCCGTGCTCAACGCTTGCTCCATGACACCATTTTTCCAGAAAGCAAGCTGGTTGGCAGCAGTGTTTACCGCACCCCGAACCAAAAACAGCTGAATTATTACTAATAGACCCCATATGTTCTTGTCCCGATGAGCAAGTGTCCATTGCGGGGTGGACTCCTCAGACTCCTGCTCCTGGTTTGTATCAGCAAGAAGCTTTGTCAACTTCTGGACGCATCCTGTTTCGCGGAAATAGGACTGGTTCGAGATGTTGAGTCTGAGAAGATTGGCGAGGAGCGAGAGGCAGTCTTCCACGACTTCCGATCCATGCGACAAGGCACCTTCAGTCTCTATCATGGAGAAGATGAGTTCAAAGGCATTTTCGAAGGCGACTAGTTTCTGGAATTCTTCCGAGGCGGGAGTGAGGGCAATAAGGAGCAGTAAGGCTTCTAGAAAATGCAAAGAAGCCATCAGTGAACGATTCTCTGGGTCTAGTCTTTCGGACCATTGTGTAAACTGACCATTCCGGACTGGCTCTCGAGAATCCCCCAATGCGCTTACTAGCCTCGGTATACCCAACGGCGCGGTCAAAATACACTCCTGTGTTCTTTCGGGTCGTGCGCTCGAGATTTGGAACATCAATTGCAAAGAATAAAGGCGAGAATAGAAATCGCGGGTATCTAGAAGGTCAAGCAGGGCCGTGATATTATCTTGTCGCTTTCACTCCGTTAGAAAAATCCGGGTCTATAAGAGCAGAGATATCTGTACCTGAGTGAACTCGTCGGAAAGCCAAAGGGCGATCTCATCAGAGGCTTCGGGCTAATGAAAACGAATCTTAGCAAATGAACCTCTATTATTCTCTGTATCGGGGTACCCACGCTACTCTCGTCTGGAGAGAACAGCATCAAGAGAGTCTCCAGGACCACTTTAAGGGTGTCCACATCTTCGCGATCATCGCGCAGGCTACTGATCAGGGGCCGGAGCGCACCCGATGCAACCGACGCAGGATAGGTTTTCGCAAAACTTCGCAGTCCTTGGATCGCTGCACGACGGTCCTCGAGTAGCGTTGCACTTTGCAACCTATTGGTGAGGGTGTTAATTGTGTCCGTAGCCGTTTGTTTGGCCGGCGCCTGCGATTCGAGGATTCGGAACATCGCAAATGGTAGCTCGTAATCTCATGGTCACCGCCAGCCGAGGGCGTGGTAATTAACAATCATTGAAGGGGCTGAAGCCGAGCTCCAACCGTGGTGTGGGGGTAAACGTGGTGAAATGTAGGTTCAAAGCCGCTGAGTTGTTCTCTTCCCGTCGGAGCTGCGATGATGCTACCCGGATAGGCAAGTACTGGGACTGTTTTCTGCCGCCCGCGCGGCACTGTTGAATTTCCTAGTGCGGACACCGCCGCTTTAAGTAGCAAATCAGGTGAGCGCCTGTCTACATGGCAATTCCCCTCAAGAGGTTGATCTTGAATTGCACCAAAGCCCAACACATACATTCTGTATGTTACTTGCCAGATAGTAATTGGAGTCATCTGCTCAAGAGACTCTCATATGCACTACAGTCTTTGGGACGGCTTCCATTCCCCTCTCCTCTCTTTCAACCACTACGTAAGAAGCAGTGCAGTCAAGCTGCAGAGTGCCGTAAGTAGAAAACCATGCAAGATGAATGAGGTCAAGCTTCGGTCCCCTCTGGATGTTTCGGCGCTTAATCGGGACACTATGAATGCTGAATGGATACCTGGAAAGGAAAATACCCTGTAGTCTTTCGTGTTGTATATCTATATCTACCTTTGGATTCTTTGCCTAGTGACCCCAAATCTCTGGTCTTTATGGGGAGATCAGGCCAAAAGGAGACATCCATGCTGAAAATCTTCCGTACGGGGTTACAATCAGAGACAAATCATCAGCTCTACTTGAGAATAAAGTTGCAAACAAATATGACTGTACTCCCCATGCTTCGACGATGCTGCCAAGACCAAGAAAGACATGAAGCACGGCACGCTAAACCCCGGAACCGCGACAAGAGAACCCCCGATGAGCCGAGTTCATTGGGTCATTCCTTTCGTGCCGCGCGCCGCATCGCAGAGACTTTCTGGTCTTACCCCATCACCCTTCACCCCGAATCGAGGGTGAGCACTGTTCCAAACACATTTTCTTGGTGTCGTCGTTATTGGCGCGAGGTATTCAATAGACTATTGCGGCAGGAAGTGTACATTGTGGACCGTTGCGACCCGCGAGAAAGCTCTTCCGAGACCTCGAAGCCTTGTTCCCGCCGATGAAACGCAGCAGGACGGATTAATCCACGATTTTCGACCACCTATCGCCATAAACGACCTGTTCGCGCTCAGTCGCACCAGACACCATGGGTGTTCCGGCGCTTTTCCGATGGCTTTCCAACAAGTATCCCAAGATCATCTCCCCGGTGATCGAGGAACGCCCCTACGAGGTGAACGGAGAGGAGATTCCCGTGGATACAACACGCGCAAACCCTAATGGAGAGGAAATGGACAATCTCTATCTGGATATGAATGGTATCGTGCATCCATGTACTCATCCGGAGGGCAAGCCGCCGCCGTCGAATGAGCAGGAAATGATGTTGGAGATCTTCAAGTACACCGACCGAGTGGTGAACATGGTCCGGCCGAGGAAACTTCTTATGATCGCAGTCGGTACGTACTTGTTGTGACAGATCTTAGGCTATGTGAATCCATTACTAACTCTTAGTTCTCTTTTGATCACAGACGGTGTGGCACCACGCGCAAAGATGAACCAGCAGCGCGCACGTCGTTTCCGCTCGGCGCAGGAGGCTAAGGAAGCCGATGAGAAGAAGGAGGAGTTCCGAAAGCTCCAAGCGAAGCAAAATGGCAACAAAGTTCAGACACTGGAGGAGGAAGTCATCCAAAAGACGTGGGACAGCAACGTTATCACACCGGGAACCCCCTTCATGGATATTCTTGCCGCATCTTTGCGCTATTGGATTGCCTACAAGCTCAACACCGACCCGGCCTGGGAGAAGGTCGGTCTTCCACGAATCCCCGCTCATCTCTTACGCTACCATTGGTGCTGACTCGAAGCAGATGAAAATTATCATTTCCGATGCCACGGTCCCCGGAGAAGGAGAGCACAAAATTATGGAATTCGTCCGGTCGCAACGAGCCGATCCTGAGCATGATCCGAACACCCGCCACGTCATTTATGGATTGGTACGTTGTCCACGCAAGCCGAGTTTGTTACATTCAAAGAGGGGACTACTAACATGCCGGGTGTTCTAGGACGCCGATCTGATCATGCTGGGTCTTGCCACTCACGAACCCCATTTCAGGGTCCTGCGAGAAGACGTTTTCTTCCAGGAATCCAAGGGACGGACCTGCCATCTCTGTGGTCAAGTAGGACACAAAGCTGAAGAATGTAAAGGTCAGGCAAAGGAAAAGAGTGGAGCACACGATGAAAAGCAGAATGGCGTGGCTCTGAAGCCCTTCATCTGGCTGAACGTCTCAATTCTCCGGGAGTACTTGGCTGTCGAGCTGCATGTGCCGAACCAGCCGTTCCCTTTCGACCTTGAACGGGCGTTGGATGATTGGGTGTTCATGTGCTTCTTCGTAGGAAATGATTTCCTTCCGCACTTGCCATCATTAGACATTCGCGAGAATGGTATCGATACTCTGATAGCGATCTGGCGTGATAACATCCCGGCCATGGGCGGATACCTGACTAAGGATGGGCATGTGGAGTTCAAGAAGGCCCAACTGATTCTCCAGGGCCTGGCCAAACAAGAAGATGCGATCTTCCGTCGGCGTAGACAAGTTGAAGAACGAAAGCTTGCCAACGAGAAGAGACGCAAACAGGAAGCGCAGCAGCGCGAAGAACGTACCAAAAGGCAGAGACGTGACTCTCCTTCCTACGATACATACGAGCCTCCTGCGGCGAACAATCGATCGCGCGGCGGTGGAAGCGGACCGGCTCCCCCTCCTGGGCTCGAGCTGATCACTCCTGGCCGCGGGGAACTATCGCGTGAGACCCGTGAGCTTACCCACACCATGGTGACGAATCGTGGCGCCGTCTATCGCGCCAACATGGCCAACAAGAGCGCCGCTGCTGTGCTGAAAAGCAAGCTGATGAAGGGCGCTCAGGAGGATGACACCCCAGAGGATTCGGAGGAGCCGTCCGATACTCCGGCTGAGCAGACGTCGCCGTCAGTCCTCGGTAAAAGAAAGCCTGACGGGGAGAAGGATGGGGAAGAGACCCCATCGAGCGAGACACCCAAGCCATCAAAGGATGATGAGATGCCGCCGGATACTGTCCGTCTGTGGGAAGAAGGCTATGCGGACCGGTATTACGAGCAGAAATTCGGCGTTGACCCTCAGGATCTGGAGTTCCGACACAAGGTTGCGCGGGCTTATGCCGAAGGCCTTGCGTGGGTGCTCCTCTATTACTTCCAGGGATGTCCATCCTGGACGTGGTACTACCCTTACCATTACGCTCCCTTTGCCGCGGACTTTGTGGACATCGGCGACATGGAACTGTCGTTTGAGAAAGGGACGCCCTTCAGGCCGTTTGAACAGTTGATGGGTGTGCTTCCGGCTTCGTCGAACCATGCCATTCCCAAAGTGTTCCACGACCTCATGGAAAACCCGGAGAGTGAGATCATTGACTTTTATCCCGAGGACTTTGCAGTGGATTTGAATGGCAAGAAATTTGCGTGGCAGGGAGTCGTCTTGCTGCCGTTTATTGACGAGACGCGACTTCTCACTGCCATGGAGAAGAAATACCCTCTCCTCACCGACGACGAGAAGCATCGCAACTCTGTCGGACGGGAGGTGTTATTGATGTCCGACGCGCATCCGCTGTACCAGGATGTCGTGGGCAACTTCTATTCCAAGAAGCAGGGCACCCCCAAGTTCAAACTGAACATGCGGATCAGTGAAGGATTGGCGGGTAAGGTGGTGCGCAACGAGTCCTATATTCCGCATAGCTCCTTGGTGTCCTCGCTGGAGGAATACGGCATGCCCACGCTGGACGAAGACCGCTCTTTGACGTAAGTGATCCTTCCCTCTTGATCCCCCCTCAAATTCCTTGGTTCCATTCTCGAGACTCACTGTTCCTCTTAGGGTGGATTACGAGATCCCCAAGTCCATGCACATTCACAAGTCCATGCTGCTTCGGGGTGTGAAGTTCTCGCCGCCTGCCTTGGACAATGGCGACATCCAGGCCGTCAAGGCCAAAACTCACAGCTCGGGCCGCTCCTTTGGAGGCGCCCCCTTCCGCGGTGGAGGTCGCGGTGGGCGCATGAACTATGCGGCCAATAATAACAACAACCATCAGCAAAATAACAACAACAATCACAGCAGCGGCCGACCGAACCCCTTTGCGGCCCATCTCGATCCCAACTTCATGGCAGGCGCTAATGCGGGCGGAGCTCCCATGATGCCATCTGGCTGGGTCCCTCCGGCACCTGGGTCCACAGGATTCTCCCGAGGGCCTCCGCCGCCTCCACGTGGTGGAAGTCGAGGTGGTCGTGGCGGCTATCCTCCTCGAGGGGGCTACGGCGGTGCTGGCGATTACTACGGCCGGGGCCAACAGGACCAGTATGGCGGTGCGTCCTCGAACCCGTACGGACACCAAGGACGAGGAGGCTATCAGCGGGGAGGCGGCCGCGGAGGCTATTCCCATTGGGACAATAATAACTACTCGTCCCGGAATTCGGGTGGATATGGGCGATACTAAGCTGAGAAAGAAAAAAAAAAAGAGTGGATTCGATTTGTCGGGCTGAGGTTGTCGATCTTTTGGATCTACTGATGCATTCACTACTGGGTATGATGGAGGTTTACGTTTCCCGTTTTCTTTCTTTCTTTCTTTTTTTTTTTTTTTTTTTTTTGCACTTCTTTCCTCTCTCAATTATTGCCCCTTTTGTGTATACATACCTAAGAATCTTGGGGATGACCCCTTTCTCCCACCCGGTTTCTGCTGGGAGCACCAAGGGTGGAGAGATGTTCTTTTATTGGCGTTGGGGGGGAGGAGCCAACAAGGAAAAGAGAGACCTATGCATGGTATACATACAGATACATACCCCTTGAAAGCCATTCATGCGTCCCTGGGGCGATCAACCGGTCGAGATTGTGCGTCCCTGGCGTAAGGAACCATATCGGGGGGACATAGTAGTCGTAAGAGAAAAATATGCCGGCAGCCAACCCAACTAAGGTTGCCGAGTGCCGCGACATCGGAGAGTCCATTGAGTCAATCGGGCCCATTGACGGGCGGTGTGGAGCATCAGATTCTCCCCTCGAGCCCTCCATCGCTCGCTCGTTCTCTCTGTCTCTGCTCTCTGCTGCTTCTCCCGCTGCTCTTCGGGATCCACTCTCGCCAATTGTCTGTCTCTGACTTGACCCCTCCGGTTGCGATTGCTCTCCCTCATTCCGGTTCGGGGAGCTGAACTGTGACCACACCCCCGCTGGCTAAATTTCTCCCGCTTCGGATTGTCTCCATCCAACACCACATCTGCCAGCCTTTCGTTTCCTGCAGTCCCTTGCCCATTCCACCTCCCGCCCCTCCCGGATCTTGGTTTTCCACCGCCCTTGTCGTGCAATTGATCCTTGTGCACAAGGTGTTGTATGTGAGCATGATCTAAAGGTATGTGGGCCCGTCATGGTACCGAGTCGCCTCGGTGTATGAGTCAGACCAGCTAAGAAGGAACTCCAACAACAGAGGGACTCGACCATAGAAAAAATAAATCACCCCGATATACGATGCCCGAACCGACAAAAATCAGCATCTTGGGCAAGGAGAGCATCGTCGCTGACTTCGGTCTCTGGCGCAACTATGTCGCCCAAGACCTGATCAGTGGCTGCCCCTCCACCACCTACGTCCTCGTCACCGACACCAACATCGGCTCCATCTACACCCCGAGTTTCCAGAAGAGCTTCGAGGAGGCCGCCGCCGCCGTTTCGCCCGCCCCCCGTCTATTGGTTTACAATGCTCCCCCGGGAGAGGTGTCCAAGTCCCGCCAGACCAAGGCCGACATCGAGGATTGGATGTTGAGCCAGAGCCCCCCATGTGGTCGGGATACAGTGGTGATTGCCCTGGGCGGCGGCGTCATTGGTGATCTCACCGGCTTCATCGCATCGACCTACATGCGCGGGGTTCGTTACGTGCAGGTCCCCACCACCCTGCTGGCCATGGTCGATTCCTCGATCGGAGGCAAGACGGCCATCGATACCCCGCTGGGGAAGAACCTGATTGGCGCGATCTGGCAACCCACGCGGATCTACATCGATCTCGAGTTTCTGGAGACTCTCCCTGTGCGGGAGTTTATCAATGGTATGGCCGAAGTGATCAAGACAGCGGCGATATCCAGCGAGGCGGAATTCACGGCATTAGAGGAGAATGCGGAGACGATCTTGACTGCCGTCCGTCGCGAGGTCAAGCCCGGCCAGCACAGATTCCAGGGTATTGAGGAAATTCTCAAGGCTCGCATTCTCGCGTCCGCACGGCACAAGGCCTTCGTCGTCTCGGCCGATGAGCGCGAGGGTGGCCTCCGCAACCTTCTCAACTGGGGCCACTCCATCGGTCACGCCATTGAGGCTATTCTGACCCCTCAGATCCTTCACGGTGAATGTGTCGCCATTGGTATGGTGAAGGAGGCCGAGCTGGCCCGCCACCTCGGCATTCTGAAGAATGTGGCAGTGGCACGGATTGTCAAGTGCATTGCAGCCTATGGTCTTCCGACGTCGATGAAGGATGCGCGCATTCGCAAGCTGACCGCCGGCAAGCATTGTTCGGTGGATCAACTCCTCTTCAACATGGCCCTGGATAAGAAGAACGACGGTCCCAAAAAGAAGATCGTGCTCCTCTCCGCGATCGGCGAAACTTATGAGCCTAAGGCGAGCGTGGTGCCCAATGAGGATATCAGTGTGGTCCTTGCGCCCAGCGTGGAGGTGCATCCCGGTGTCAAGCCAGATTCCAGTGTGGTTTGCGCCCCTCCCGGCTCCAAGAGTGTCTCCAACCGAGCCCTGGTTTTGGCGGCGCTGGGCTCCGGTACCTGCCGTATCAAGAATCTGCTGTACTCTGATGATACCGAAGTCATGATGAATGCGCTGGAAAGAATCGGCGCGGCCACTTTCTCTTGGGAAGAAGAAGGTGAAGTGCTTGTGGTCAACGGAAAGGGAGGAGACATCAAAGCCAGCCCGACGCCCCTCTATCTCGGAAACGCTGGCACTGCCTCCCGTTTCCTAACCACGGTTGTCACTCTTGCGACCACCAGCACAGTCGATTCCAGTGTCTTGACTGGTAACAACCGCATGAAGCAGCGACCAATCGGCGATCTCGTCGATGCGCTGTCTGCGAACGGAGCCTCGATCGAATACTTGGAGAAGAAGGGAAGTCTTCCCCTCAAGATTGGTGCCGGTGGTGGGTTCAACGGAGGAAGAATCAACCTCGCTGCCAAGGTGTCTTCCCAGTTCGTGTCATCGCTCCTCATGTGTGCTCCTTACGCCAAGGAGCCGGTCACGTTGAAGTTGGTGGGTGGTAAGCCGATCTCGGAGCCATACATCGAGATGACCACTGCCATGATGAGATCGTTCGGCATCGACGTGCAGAAGTCGACCACAGAAGAATTCACCTACCACATCCCCCAGGCCCGCTATGTGAACCCCGCCGAGTATGTTGTCGAGAGCGATGCCAGCTCTGCGACCTATCCTCTCGCCATTGCCGCCGTGACCGGTACTACCTGTACTATTCCCAACATCGGGTCCAAGTCTCTTCAGGGAGACGCTCGCTTCGCTGTGGAGGTGTTGCGGCCGATGGGCTGCTCGGTCACCCAGACGGATACCTCAACCACCGTGACTGGACCCGCAGATGGCATCCTACGCCCACTGCCCAACGTGGATATGGAGCCGATGACCGATGCTTTCCTCGGCGCATCTGTGCTCGCAGCCATTGCTCGTGGAAAGGACGGCAACCACACCACTCGCATCTATGGTATTGCCAACCAGCGTGTCAAGGAGTGCAACCGCATCAAGGCCATGAAGGATGAACTCGCCAAGTTCGGTGTTGTCTGTCGCGAACATGACGATGGTCTCGAGATTGACGGCATCGACCGTGCGACGCTTCGCCAACCCGCTGGTGGCGTCTTCTGCTATGATGACCACCGTGTTGCCTTCAGTTTCAGCGTTCTCGCCGTCGCTGCTCCTCAGTCCACTCTTATCCTGGAGAAGGAGTGTGTCGGCAAGACCTGGCCCGGCTGGTGGGATGCTCTTCGTCAGCTGTTCTCCGTCAAGCTTGAGGGTAAGGAACTGAAGGAGGAGGAAGCCCCTGTTTTGACTGGTGCCGAAAAGGCCAGCGCTTCTGTTTTCATCATCGGCATGCGGGGTGCTGGCAAGACTACCAGCGGCCAGTGGGTTGCGAAATCCTTGAACCGGCCGTTCATTGATCTTGATACTGAGCTCGAGACGACCGAGGGCATGACAATCCCTGAGATTATCAAACAGCGCGGCTGGCAAGGATTCCGAGACGCTGAGCTTACCATCTTGCAACGCGTCTTAAAGGAACGCTCGACCGGTCATGTCTTTGCCTGCGGTGGAGGTATTGTTGAGATCCCCGAGGCGCGGAAGCTGCTTATCGATTACCACAAGAACAAGGGCAATGTCCTTCTCATCATGCGTGATATCAAGCAAGTCATGGACTTCCTCTGCGTTGACAAGACTCGCCCCGCCTACGTGGAGGACATGATGGGAGTGTGGCTGCGCCGCAAGCCCTGGTTCCAGGAGTGCAGCAACATCCAGTACTTCAGCCAACATTCCGGCTCCGGTGGCCTTGCTCTCGCTTCTGAAGATTTTGAGCGCTTCCTCCAGGTCGTCACCGGGCAAAGGGACAACCTCAGCCTCATCAAGCAGAAGCCCCACTCTTTCTTCGTGTCCCTGACTCTCCCGGATCTGCGAGAAGCGAGCGCGATCCTCGACGAGGTCTGTGTTGGATCCGACGCGGTGGAACTCCGGGTTGATCTGTTGAAGGATCCTGCATCGGACAGCGAGATTCCGTCTGTCGACTACGTTTTCGAGCAAATTTCCTTCCTCCGCAGCCGTACCGCTCTCCCTCTCATTTTCACCATCCGCACCAAGAGCCAAGGTGGACGCTTCCCCGATGATGCTCACGAAGCTGCCATGGACCTGTACCGTCTCGCGGTCCGGTCTGGCAGTGAATTCGTCGACCTCGAAATTGCCTTCCCTGACGAGATGCTCCGCGCTGTCACGGAGATTAAGGGCTACTCGAAGATCATCGCATCCCACCATGATCCCAAGGGCGAGCTGTCCTGGTCGAACATGTCCTGGATCAAGTACTACAACCGGGCTCTGGAGTACGGAGACGTGATCAAGCTTGTGGGCGTCGCCAACAACCTCGATGACAACACCGCCCTCCGCAAGTTCAAGACCTGGGCTGAGGAAGCGCACGACGTGCCCGTGATCGCCATCAACATGGGGGACAACGGCCAACTCAGCCGTATCCTGAACGGTTTCATGACGCCCGTGTCTCACCCCGCCCTTCCGTTCAAGGCTGCGCCGGGTCAGCTGTCGGCCACCGAGATCCGCCGAGGCCTGTCTCTGATGGGCGAGATCAAGCCGAAGCAGTTTGCGATCTTTGGCAACCCGGTGTCGGTCTCCCGGTCTCCCGCCCTCCACAACACTCTCTTCCAGCAGTGCGGTCTTCCGCACGAGTACACCCGCCTCGAGACCTCCAATGTGGAAGACGTCAAGGACTTCATCCGCTCGCCCAATTTCGGCGGAGCGTCGGTCACCATCCCCTTGAAGCTGGATATCATGCCTCTCTTGGACGAGATCGCGCGGGAGGCTGAAATTATCGGTGCGGTGAACACCATCGTGCCTGTTGACGGTGGCGCGGGCAAGCCTGCGCGACTGGTTGGTTACAACACCGACTGGCAGGGCATGATCCTGTCTCTTCGCAACGCGGGCGTCTATGGTGCCAACCAGGACGCCAGCGCCGTGGTTGTCGGCGGTGGTGGCACGGCGCGCGCGGCCATCTACGCTCTGCACAACATGGGTTACTCGCCTATCTACATCATCGGTCGCTCCGCCGCCAAACTCCAGAGCATGGTCGAGACCTTCCCGACGGGCTACAACATCCGCATCGCAGAGAGCAGCGAGCAGATGGAGGATGTGCCCCGGGTCGCTGTCGGCACCATTCCGGCCGACCGCCCCATCGACCCTAGCATGCGCGAAACGCTTTGCCACATGTTCGAACGGGCGCAAGAGCTCGACGCTGACATCGTCAAGACTGGTGAAAAGGCCCCTCGTGTGCTCCTCGAGATGGCCTACAAGCCCCCCGTGACGGCGCTGATGCAACTGGCGACCGACGCCGGCTGGCACTCCATCCCGGGACTGGAGGTGCTGGTGGGTCAGGGATGGTACCAGGTAAGTTGACGCCTCCTCTGCGTCTCTTCCCCGCCTGAGTGGATACTAACATGGATGTCTCTAGTTCAAACACTGGACGGGGATTTCGCCTCTGTACGAAGATGCCCGGGCGGCAGTGTTGGGCGATGCGGCGTGAGCCGGGCATGGCCTGGCCTGGCATGGCATGACATGGTATGAAGCATGAATCGACGTGCGGTGATCTATGAATTGCGACTGCATTCGATCAAAAGCGGATGGGTATTTTCATCGTGGTTTAGAGTTGTGATTTCCTTTGTTCCTTACATTTCACGAGGTCTACTCTGGTGGACCAGGGGCGATTTGATTTCGGGTTCACGTTTAGATGACAATGCAGATGCATCCACTCCTGGCTACTGCGCCGTCGTGTCTGCTGCCGTAGGGTGTCGTCTCCTGGGAGTCATTGAACTGCCCGACCCCGCATCTCCGTGAGATATTAGATCCTCTCGTAGTCCATCAAGTGACTCTCTCCCGGTGGATCCCTAGCGAGTCGTCTACGGTACCACCATCCGTCCGACAAGCCATTGAACGTTGCCCCAGTAGTCCTCCTGGACCCGGCTGCTCCCTCCGATCGTGTCAGCTCCCCCATGAACGCTCACTGGTCCTGGCCAGACATAGGTAGGTAGCCTTGGAGTAGGGAGTCGCGCTTAGTCGATACCGTCGTGCCACCCGCACCTATCACATCCCGGACGACCCCATCCCGGCGAGACATTGAGAGACATGGCCGTGGCAATTCGAGACATTGGAACCGACGGGGTCGATTAACTCGCGCTGCCTTGGTCGGTCAATCGTCCCTTCGACCGAGGTCGTGAGCGATTGTGCGGTTCGCGTGTGGATCGTAGAGAATCGAGAGCGCCTTGTCCATGTAGCTAATATCGACGACTCCGCCCCGTCCGGGACAAGATTAGTGGGATGACTGGATCGGCGATCAAGTGACCTACCGGTTCGTTGTAGGTGCTAGGACTGGGGGATCACGTTACCCGCTCAGGTGACCGACTGACCGACCGGGCCATTCGACCTGAGTTGGGACCTGGTTAGTACATGGGAGTAGTGAATTGTCCCAAATACATGGAGATACATGGATACCTAGGATAGACAGGCAGTGGAGATGGACCGTTAAGGTTCCCAGTGTTCGGTACCAACTGAGTCAGAATGCTCGTCCGACCGGGTCACGGGGACGGATCTTGGTTGGGGAGAAACAGGGAATGTTGACGCTACCTACAGTCGGGACGACGACGAGGATCTAGGTGCTCGTAGCGAAGACAGTTGGACACGCAAGATCGATCATGCTGAACGGTCTGGATGGGGGAGAAGTGGGTGGTAATGCGATTACGAGGACGCGATGGGCAGAAGCGACGGTCTCGACTCCGACCGAACAGCCGGTCGCGACGGTCCAGACCGGCCACGAGGCGGTGCAGATTGACCCGAACAACGCTCGGAAGGGAATGGGCCAGCTTAGGTGCTGATGCTGCAAGACATGCATGGATGGACAGAATAATCGTCCATGATTTCGTTGGTTTGCTATTGAGATGGTGGGGGATCTTACTGGGTCGTGGGGAGGGGAGACTGTGTGAGACGGGGAAGGGCATTGACCCAGATCGTTCCATTCCTGGAGGGAGGATGTATCGGTAGTACGTACGCCGTGTCTGACTGGTTCTGAGTCGTCGACTAGTTGCTGATATCTGGCTATTTTTATCTGACACCAGTATCGCGACATCTTATCACCTCCATCACGAGTCGTGAGACAAGCGCAATCAGAAACCAGGCAACACGAGCGCCCACGGTATCAACGGTCGGGTCGGGTGCAGATGAGAATCCCTCGGATCGGAACGGATTGATCTCTCGTCTACGGAAGTCAGGTGAGGAAATGACAGACTCAGTGAGGATACCAGATGCTGGCGGGTGTGTGCACGGACAAGAGGAGAGGAAAGACCATGGGTTTCCGTCGCGTGCCGACTTCCCGGTCAGCCCAAACCCAGGATTCGGATTGATCGACCGGGCCGAGCACAGGGACCCAGTTTGTATCACCCGTTATCGCTTATCGATACCTTGCAGTCGAACAGCGGACGACGCACTATCTTTGGACTGAGACGATCGGGGTCGGTCGACTCCGTATCGATCAGATGATTCCAGATCAGATGCAGGACTACCATCGAGGGCGAAGGGAGGAGAGCCGCCCGATGCGCCATCGGCCAAATAATGAGATGGACTCCGTAGCGAAGGGGAAGCACATTGCGGACCATGCCGATCGGAACCCCAAGCATGGAGACATCCAAACGAGCACACGGGAATTCCCTCCATGCAGGAAAAGGAATGCGCCAGAAATTTTCACCACGGGCGCCCGAGTCATCCCGTGTCAGGTTGAGCAAGGCACTCGTCGTGCAGGACGTATGGACGGAGGACTCCATGCCTAGTCCGCACTCCGTAGGGAGGTTGTGAGGGAAGGGATCCCGGATTAGCCGGTGCCATGCACCGAACACCCGCCGAAGGACTCGAGAAGAAACCAGGAAACGGCACTAAGGTCGACCCTTCGGCCAAGCGCGCTGCATGGAAGCCAGATGGAAGCGATGGAAGGAAAATTTTTCGCCGTTAGTGCGCATCGCCTATGCACGATCGCCCCAAGAAGGATAGCGGATGCAACCTGGATCGCAGGGAGGGCGCGCGGTGCGCACAGACAGCGATCCCCCGGCTCCATCGGCCATTTTTAGCAGGCTTCGAGAACACCGATCGAAGAAAACTCTGCACTGCGGAGATGCCGATTGGCTGCCTCAAAATGGAACCGCCCGCCAAGAACCTGGACGGAGGTTTCGGCCGCGTATTGTATCCAACCGTTGGTCACTGGAGGTATTTCCCGTATTAATAATTCTGACCTCCTCTGACCGACGGAGTTACCCTCGTTCCACCGACACACCACAGACGACTGTGGCTGTGCGACACCCACCCGCTCCCTCCTCCCTCTCCCTCGCCGACCGCTCGCAGAGGTATCACCGGAACCACGCTAGACCCAACCGATTCACGTCCTGGGTAAGGGAAAAAGAAAATTCTTTCTCCATGCATTAGCGCTGTCGGGTTGCACGAAGCCATGTGTTTTTGGGCTGACCGGGTGCTACGCCCTCTTTCCCATACACCCGGTTAAGGTGCTGACTGGCCGGTTCATCCCTGTCACGGGAGAGCCAGACGACGGCAGCTTGTCGGATCTCGAACCTCATCGGAAGAAAGACTTCCGTTGTCTTTTTGATTTTTTTGATTTTTTATTTTTTTTTTTCCTCGGTCATTCGCGAAGATGGACAATTCGGGAAATCGTTACGAAAGGGGGAAAGGGGAACCAGTCCTTGCTTTTTCTCCCTATGTTCCCCGTCTCCGTCATGACGCAGAGGGAAGCACCAGGACGTAATACTCGAGTCATCACATCAACTCCCAGGAAATATCCCCGATGTCTGGAGGTCGGCACTGCCCGCCGACCCAGGAGCAGACCTGCCGTGTCGGTCGTTGTCGTTCGGAGTACAGTACCTGTCAGGATCGAGGAGGGACCTCCGATCGGTAAGCCACTCGGAAATCCATTACCTGCCCATCCTCCATCCATCCACCCCCAGACCAGACCCGCCGATGGGCCGTCCTCTCTAGGTCGGGGCTTATGGGCGCCGACAAGCTAGATTCAACCGCAACTCCCGGGTCCAACCCATGCTTTGATTTCGAGTATCCAGGTTTTTTATTCTCTTTTTTTTTCTTAACCCTGCTGGTCTAGGTCGTACCCGATCTCTACCTCCCTCCGTCCCTCGCGTAATCCGCTTACCGGGAACCAGGTCCTCGGTCGGTCCCGGTGTCGGGCTCCTGATCTCTTTCGGACGAAGGACGCCAACGGATAGAATGGAAGAGAGTTCAGAGTGCAGGGGAGAAGATTTTTCCCCTTGGCAGAAGGGCTTTCCTGCAAATTGGTTGGTGCTCTTCTTCCCCCGGCTGTCCGTTGGGATTAGTAGGTAGGTAGCTCTCGCCACCTGTTTCAGCTGTCGTCTGTCCTGTCATGGCTCTCTCTGCTGGCTGTCACTCGATGATAGACTGATCGTCTGGATCATGTAGGTGTACCCCGGTCGTACACGTTGAGCGGATCCGATCCTTCCGGGGGGGACTACCTACGAATGATCAGTGCAGATGCTGTGATGGTCAGAGGCTGATTGGTGCAACGCCACATGGGATCGACTAGTTGTATACCTCGTACCTAGCGTGCGTGGACTGGTGTCAAAGCCGCCCACGAGCTGAGGTTCCGTCCTGCTGGAGACCGTACCATAGGAAGGACGGAGTCGACGGGTAGGTTCTACTCGGTACTGGAGGGATCTACTGGATGTAACGAGGCGGATAGGCAGACTTTTTTTTTTATTTTTTTTTTCTCTGTAGATTTCACATGTGAACGCGACGGACATAAGACATCAGCCATGGACATAGGAATTGTCTCGCTGGCATCCTCCCCGAGACACATGGCAGTGGCCCGGTGATGATTCATTTCCGGGCTAGACTAGGTGGACATCCGCGGTGAAAACATGGGCAGACTACTGTCCCCCGGCCGTGACTCAGGGTACACCGTGGTCAGGTGGCCAACCATGGACGTTGAGTGAGGCTCAGTCCGGAGAGGTGGTATCATCTCCACTGCGTCTCTAAGCGAGCCGTCGGGCCTGGGAGATCATGCTATCCCACTTCCGACTCCGGAGTATACCACGCCGTGCCTAGGAAGACAGACGCCCGTGAGACCACCGGGTCAGCTGACCGATGTCTTCTCTAGTGCGAGTAGCTAGTTCTAATGTGGTTTTTGTTTTCTATTATTATTATTTTCTCTTCACCCCAACAACAGGCCAGACAGGGTACAATGACAGATGTTGAGTCACGAGACCAAGGGCCGGCCGAGAGTTGGAAAAGGGTTCGGGTGAGTCGCGCCGTCCATGGTTCGGATCGGGTCTTGGCAACTCGCACACCATCCACCAGGACACCCCGAGTCTTTCCCGCCATACTCGCAAGGGAGAGAACATGATACCGTCGAAATTAGAAAGAAAACCATTCACATGACAGGAACGTAAAAAAACAAACTCAACGTGGGAGGATGATCGGTGTATGCATAACCTGGTGTTAAGGGGTGTGTGGCTGGCATGTCGCAGCCTGCCCTTCAGGGACTGAGAACCCCGGGCAAGTCCGTTGATACCTCATGCACAGTGTCGACCATGACAAATGGAGTGCGTCGCAGCGATTGGCGCCAACCACACAGACCCATCAGCCACATGGTGGCTGAGCGCGGATCCGTCCCAGTGCCTGACGAGCCTGTCCCAGTGTGGCTAGTGGAGCCCGACGCCATGTCCTCCCAGACAGGATCGACACGACCAGAGAAGCAGACTCCAGCTGCAGAAAAGGATCTTCACACCATTCTGATCCACTTGCGACTGCCAATAATCAGTCGAACCTGTCAGCTGTAAGGGCTGCCTTCCCTTTCCCCTGGTGTCGTGGCCCAACACCGGGCAGCGACACGAGAGAGATCGGGGATCTCCAGCCCCATGCCATGGCCGTGGAAGCTGTGGCGCAGGGCCAGTCCACTCCGTGACCGTTAGCTGATTGGCTGCCTAGCTGTCCCGAGAGGGGGAGAGGGGGTCCATTTGTATGGAGTCAATACTCGATGATTATTGTCTGCCGGTGTATCGTAGCCCTATCACCCGTCGGTCTGGGGTGACTCCGTCCCGGTGGGACAGGGCTGGGGCTAGGGACTAGTGAAGACAATCATCGTGTCGACCGAGGTACTACTGTGTATGGAGGATGGCAGGGACGGCGTGACTTGCGATCCGAATCCGAACCCGTAGGGTAGAGGATACGACCGCAGGGTTCTGACTCGATGAGGATTTGTCAGAGGACTCTCCACGGCAATTCAGCTACCTAGGGTATTCTTTGCTTAGGTGATCACGAGTGGGATTCTCCATTTCTTTGACGCATCGTGACAAGGAAGTTTGGTCACTCGGATGCGATCTCGGTTGTGCCGACCGATGAGCAACCACATTCTGGAATCAGATCCAGGGCGCATCGGATACGTGGCCGTCGGTTGCACATCGAACTGGAGAGAAACCGCAGGAACCGCTGACCGGAGATTCCTAGGAGATATCCGACCATCGTTGAGGGATTGCACCACGCATGCACCCAGGAGTGTGGCTTATCCTCCTCCCCCCCATGTCTGGCTGCAAAGGGGGTGTCTATCGGCCGGGGGGAACAGAGGGAATGGAATGGAACTGGACGACTCATGACCAGCCCAAACCCCAGATCAGACCCGTCTCGTACGGTATGGTCATCCGGGTATGGCTGGTATTGGAAGGATCCACCTGGCAGAGACGGAGTCTCCACTGTCGTTAGTGCGTTGTTGGCGTAAAGTTTTGGTCGGGGTTACCGCAATGCAGATGGTATTTTTCTTTTCTTTTTTTGGGAAAACCAAAGGAAAAGAAAAAATGTTCTTTCCCCATTGGGCCAGCCCAACGTCATACTCTACTCCCATCCAAATTAGATAAAAAGGAAGTCTACATCTCCCCCATTCCCCCCCTCCTTTGTCTCTCCCTCCACCAAATCAATCGTCTACCGCCACAATCAATCTCTCGCTCTCGAATCTTGGATCGCTCCAGATCACTTCACTACCTGATCCACCCCGATTATCAATCCCCCTCGGCTTGACTCATTCCTCCCTGCCGCTCAGATCGGTATATAGTAAGTTGGCCCGATCCAAACTTTCCACCCACTCCTCATACTTCCTTCCACCATCTCTCTCCCTGTCCGCCCTTAGGCTTTCCATTCCCTCGGGTCCAACCAGACTCCCGCAGTGTCATCATCGACACACCACGCAGCCTCACTAACCGGACATTCCCGCGGAGTTTAGGTCTTTTGTCGTCCACGGTTTCCTCTGACATACCATCCTTGGACGCTTCCAGACGTTTCCATTCCTCTCATTCGCCCGATTACCGTCCATCTCGCGGAAATCTCTTCGGATCGACCTCCGTCGCACTCCTTAGGGGCCTTTGGTGCCAACCGATTATAAAGTATCCGGCCCCCCTCGGTGGCAAACCCCGTTGCCTCTCGCCCTCCCGGCGATCTCCACATTATGTTTATGCCTGCTTCACGTAAAGACTTCATCACCTCGACTCCTTTCGTCAACTACGATTCCGTTTGCATACAAGGCGACCAGTTCGTCCCCGACTATTCGCAGGAAGCTGCTCTGCAGTACATCGACCAGCACCCGCAACCCACCCAGCAACCACCACACTACCAGCAGCGACTGCAGTCTCCCTTCCAGTACCATCCGGACCTGCAATTCGTTTCTCCGCCCTCTTCCGCCCCCTCATCGCCGACCTCCTCCCCCTCCTCCTTCACCTCCTGCTTCTCGCAGCCTCCCGTGACAACGGCCGTTGCCACGGACTACTCTACCGTCTTCGACGGTAACGACTCCTTCGAAGCGCCTTCCATGACGCCGCTCCCCTCCTATAACTCGTCAATTCACGTCTCTCACTCGGCTTCCCCCCCGTCCTCGCAGCCTTTTATCCATCCGCAATATTCTCAGCAATACCTCTTCGACAACAACTCCATGTTGGCGCAACAGCGGGTCGCAAACAATCACGGTTGGGACAGCAACGTGCAGCTGCTGAGCCCCGCGCGCATCCAGCAGAACCAGTACAATCCAGAGCTGCAGCAGCAGAAGGCTTCCCCGAGCTTGTCTTCCATCAAGTCCGCTCCGGCAGGAAGCTCGTACCAGCGATCCAACGGCAACGGCTTCTCCAAGCCGTTACCCACGCCGGAACAAACTCCTGTCCAGCACAACTTCATGGGAGCAGGCTACAATAGTTTTGATGATGCGAGCGCAGATCTGGCCGTGCGACGAGCTGTCATGGAGCAGAAGCAGCAGCAGCAGCAGCAGCAGCAGCAACAAGCGCAACACCACCACCAGTCTAGTGAGCACTCACTGGCGCCTTCTGTATCGAGCGTGAGCCACAATTCGCCTGTGACCCCACAGACGAATTTCGAGGAGCTTGACGATACATCCAAGGCCATGGTCAATGGTGAGCACCAATTCTCTGACATAGACAAGTGGATGGACGATTACTTACGCTTCGATGCTGCAGAATACAACAACCAGAACACCAACAACAATATGTCGGTGGGCGTGCCCAAGCTCAATCGCACCATCTCCGATATCTATCAGGACGAGCTCTACAACCCTTCCATGATGTCTGCTTCGCAGGTTTCCAAGCCGCCCGTCAACCACCAGCAGCAGAACCTGCTGACTCCCTTCCGCAACGTGTTTGCGGATCGGCTTCAGGCCGCCAACCAGGGTCACATGTCGGCACGATCGCAGTCTCCTGCGGTGGCGATGACCCGGGATCGTTCCCCGTTCCGCCAGGGCTCTCCCCTGGCTGCTGAGTACGGCAACGCAGCGCTTCAGGCTCCCATGGCCACCAGCATGCCTGGCTCCCAGAACACCATGGGCTCAGCGCCCGGTGAGCCGAAGACGATGTCTCCTAAGGATGCTTTGCTGGACTTTGACGAAGGCGAGGACACCGCCATCCCCATGTTCTCGTCCAACCAGGGTGATTTCAACCTGGGAGAAACGATGGGTCTCCGCCGCGAAAGCTCGTCATCCTTCAACCCTACGCACAACTTTACTTCTATGGATTCCTTCCCTGCCCAGTACGCCGCTCAGAACCCGGGTGCGGCCCAGCAATTCCCCTTTGCGCAGCAGCAACAAGGCCGCGCTCAACCCGCGCCGCAGCAGCAGAACAATCTCCTGCACCAGACTCCAGAATTCCCCGCCTCCCTCTCCAACTTCGAATCGACGGGCAGTGATATTCTGCCCTCGACTGAGATTGCTTCGCACCCGGTGCCAGCCAACATGCCGATGCAGCACCTTCATGAGGAGATCATGCGGCCGGAGAATACCTCGTCGGACAGCGGTACCTATACTTGCACCTATCACGGCTGCACTTTAAGGTTTGAGACGCCCGCCAAGCTGCAGAAGCACAAGCGTGAGGCCCACCGTCAAACCACCCCTGGCGGCCACTTGGTGGGACGTGACACGGCGTCGCGCAACTCCCAGGCCGGCCCCCACAAGTGTGAACGGATCAATCCGTCCACCGGCAAGCCCTGCAATTCGATCTTCTCGCGCCCCTACGACCTGACGCGGCACGAGGATACGATCCACAACGCCCGCAAGCAAAAGGTGCGCTGCCACCTGTGCACCGAGGAGAAGACCTTCTCGCGCAATGATGCGCTCACCCGGCACATGCGGGTGGTGCATCCGGAGGTCGATTGGCCCGGCAAGCAGCGGCGTCGGGGCCGGGAGTGAAGCTCTCATGTTGCGCACGTCCCCGTGCCAGCTCGCTTGACTCCTTTTGGCTCGCCCATGGTGACCGCATCCCCTGCCCGCACGGCGAATGGGATGCTCCCCCCCAGCAGCGGCTGGGTTCGGGCGGTGATGGGCTCCATGACTAACGATGACGAGCGGCCGCCTCCGACGTCATGGTGCTTCCCTTATCGGGAAGGGACGCGCTAACGGCTCCGGATCATCGGTCGTCCCTACCAGATCGGGATGCTGGCCTTGGGGCCTGGGACCGATGGATGACATCATCGCCCTCTCCCCAACGTGACGTCACCCGGTGGATGTCGTCTGCGCGCGCGATCCCGCACAGCATCGACATCGATGTTGAATGACGCATCTGTTCTTTCTGTTTCCTCGCATTCTTTCTCGTTCTCTTGGCAACGGTGTTTCTTTTGATGACAGCAAGCTTCTCATTCGTCGGGTTCTTTCCTGGTCCTCTGCATGTTTTCGTGGGTTTTAGACGTTGGTCTCCTTTGGATTGGATGGCCGAACATGGTTTGCATTTGGATTTCCTTTTTTTCTTTTTTTTTTTTCTTGGTTCCCTCCATCGATTTAAAGAACAAGACCCCGGTTGGTTTCATACTGGTTTCATACAGGTTATGCAGGCGTTTCGACTGGCGATGATCATTGACTTTTGTGATTACATCCATCCCTGTGCGACGAATCCTTCCATGATGTACTATACTTCCCTATCTTGTGTACGATTGCTACGCCGATGATGTCTGCATATTTCTTTTGGTTCCTATTTGATTTTGGGTGACTTTGGCATGGGCGGCTGGGTGGGATTGCTTCTTGGGGAAAATGGCTGGAGTGTTTTGTTTTCACCTTTGCCCCGATGTATACACGAGGGGGAGGCTGTACAGTATGGAATGTGTACCAATAGTGACTATCTATCGATCGATCTTAATTACCTATCCTGATGTCTCTTGCGCGTCTAATCGTTTCTCGGAGGATTTTGCGTCCTCGTCCTGGTAGCTCCATGTCGCGCACCCAGTACCCAGCATGACTTGGTACAAGCGATTCTGTAGCTTTGCAAAGACCATCAGTCCTCTCCGAGCGTACTAGGTACATCCGGCCAGTCTTTGCGGATTCAATCCTGCAAGAATTGGCTCACTCGGCGGTAATACTAATAGACAATACTCTGTCGAATCTCCACCGTGACTCCCTCGCGACATATGTGGCTTGGACGATCCCACCGCTCGACCAACTGACTGAGAGGGTCGAGGAGGGGAGAGGAGGGGAGGGAGGGTCACGTCAACGACCGCCAACTGATGCCGCAGGGTCCAAGAATGGATCCAGGAGTAGATGACAGAACGACTACCTAGATGGGCTAGGGAGATGGAGACGAGCCGAGCTGTGCTGTGGCTGCAGGGTTGGAGTGGAGACTGAAGGAAGAAGGATGCTGTGGGGCGGCGTCGATCGTCGGTCATTTCGTTGCTTTCCTTATTACCTAGTACTATGGGGTATGTATGTAATTCGGGGTGGTTTGATTGGGTGGTAGATGGTGGGGAGCGGGGTGTAAGGTAGGGTTGTAGGGTTGTTGGGGTGGAGGGATGATGTTTGGGTCGGGGTAGAGCTTGTCTACTTCTATCCTACCTATGTAAAGTATATTGTGGTACAGGTAGGTGTGGAGGATGGGACTAAGTACATAAGAGTACTACAGAGTACTGTAGGGGGAGAAGG